>JAXQQM020065698.1:0-63233 GCA_034641835.2 Pinus albicaulis
CATGAACATGAGAAGTTCTTAAAGACCAACAACAATTGTGGGATTACATAACTGAATAAAATTTGGATGAGGCCCAACAAACTCATTAGACAGAGGATGTTGCATATGCATTGTTCGCGGATGAGATTGAACATTTATGGACCATGGTTCCAACAATTAATCAAAGTAATGTTTGCAAAAATGCTAAGATCACACACTCAGTAAACTATATAGCTCTTGGACTAAATGTGGTGTGTTGTCACAAAATCCAACACCTTGGTGCAAAGCCTTCACAAGCCGCCAAGATCTAGTGGAACATCGGAAGTGTTACCTATTGACCATTCAAGTGTCAACTACCCATGAGTAGAATACATTTCAGAGAATTCCATCATATTTAGAGTATTCAGAATTTTCAGACTTCATCATCATTATTTCAGTTGGTCATTATGTTGTAATCCAAATTTTGCAGCCCTAAAGGGATGATGTAAAAATGATTCTAGTATGTTGTATATAAAGCCATGTAATGCATCTAGGTAGCTTAAGATTTTTGCTAGAAGATTTCACTCTAGGGAGTTTTTTTTTCTTAGCTAATTATTTGTGTTTATCAACACTAAATAATTGGTTAAGTTTTTGTCGCACACATCCTCCAAAGCTAGAGTGAGGCTTGATGGTGAGGTCTTGGGTGAGTCCTAGTGTATAGCGTCAATGTAAATTTCCATACTAGATCATATCTAAACTTTCAAAGGATTTGGTTGTGTCTAGGGGTCAGTTTTTTATTGTCAAAATTCCCCCACTAAATGGGATTTTTATGAAATATTTGATGTGAAATGTAAAAATTGTTGTCTATAGAAGTTGTAGAGGGTATAAGTACTTAAAATTACACCTCAACTTTCTATCTAGACATGCTTTGAGGCTGAAAAAATATATTTATACCCCTCTAGAGTCATATTTTTTAATTTTCCGGCAAGAAATGACAAACTAATTAGCTGGAAATTGGTCAGAAAATTAAAATGAGAGAAAAAATTTCTCTCCGAATGAAAAATATTTTTAAAAGGATGTGGATTTTCCCAAGAAAGGAATCTCCATAAATCAAGCAAGGATAAGTCCCACAAGAAATTCGTTGGTCTAGAAAAGGAATTATTTTCCTAGAAAATTCATTTTTTTAATAAGATGGTCCAAGTTGGTTAAGTTGAATGGAAATTTTCGAGAGAAAATTGGGGAAATTATTTTTTGGTCTGGGATCAAATTTTTGGTCAATCCAACTCCATCTTCAAGGCAAATCAAACTCATTCCTCAAGATCAGCACAAGCAATCAAGGGGGAAAATTAATTGGACTGTGGAACAAGCCTTGGATTAGTCGTTTTATTGTGGGATCAAGTCAAATTTGTGCAACTCGTTGGAACTAGCTGTTTTCACTTGGAGAGGGATCTAGATCTCTCGTTTTTTCTATAAATTGAGCTCTAAGCTCCTCATTGTAACAGATGAAAATCAAGCTCTTGGCTACTGAAGCTCTACTTTGTACTAGATTTTATGAATAACAAAGCAAGTCTCCGAGGATAATTTTGGTGGTGTTCTTCTTCCATGACTGTGGTAATATTGATTAATTGTGCTTAGTTTTCTACTGGGTTTATTAATTGTTATTTCCATTTTCTATTATAGATTTATTAGTATATAGTTATCTTACACTGGTATTTGGAATTGGAGAAGTACTCTAGACTTGGACGTTCTAGTGTGTTTTCGATTGAAACCCTAGAACTTCATTGCATTGTATTACCCTATCCAATCTGGATCTAACAATCTATTTTGGAATTGTGTAGAAATCATTTTATTAAATCAGATCTCAAGCGTGGAGACGTTTTCGGTTAAACTAGCCAACTCTTGAGCATAGAAGTGAAAGAACCCACATTATTTTCTTTTAAAGACTTATCTAACAAAACTTTTATGCAAGGGTTTCATGGCCATTGCTTGTGAAAAAATTATTTATCTCATATATTCTCTCTTTATTATGCTTTAACTTAATATATCTGCAATTTTAAAGAGCTTATTGTTTGCTAATCAAACAATGGAGTTGTAATCATATTCTTTTGATTTAGCTTTTGTAGATTTGTAAAGAAATTTTGTATATAGACCTAACCCTTGTTTATGATTATGTTCATCTTGTATATATATTTTTGGGGTTTTTCTTATTGTTTTTCTTGCATATCTGAATAGAAAAGTAAGGATTTGGTTTGTTGGAAAATTAAAGTAGTTGTAGGTCAAGATTGATTTTTCTTAACTTGATAATTACTAGTGAAGTTTGTGTCTTCTTATTAATTAGTTTTAGTTCTCTTTCATCAAGCAATTACCAACATGAAAATACAAGAGACAAAAGACACCAATGTAGGCTCCACGCCAAGGCAAAACCCCACTTCTTGGGGAAAACCCAAACAATCTCCTTCTTATATAATTTAGATCAAAAGTGAGACGACCTCAAGACCCAATAACCAAACCTGCTAGCTACAAGTCAACTCTAGAAAGGAATGCCACTTTCTTACTATATAGAATAAACTTCAGCAATTATGGATCACTGCAATGTTTATACATGTGCAACTTTCGTACCTTTTGTTGTACCTGCAACTTTTCGGACCTCTAATTCTCACTGTAGTTTTCGAGCCCCTGAGATACTCCTGCAATTTCGGCTCACTGTGCACACACTGTATTCGGACCTCTGTAATACACTTATCCCTTCAGTTCTGGGCAGACTTATTCTAATTAGGTTAGGAGCAAAGAATGCTTAGAGGTATTTAAGAGAGCCTGTTCTCTTTTGTATTATGTTATATTCTGTAAAGTTTTGTAGATGTTCTATGCTAGTAGCATCTTCACTTTTCTTCAAAGAATCATACAAGTAGTTACAAAATGCGTATAGAACACAGGCAAGATCTTACACAAATCGAAAACAAGAAAAATGGTATTCATTTCATGGGTCAACAGATGCTTCAACCAAAGAAAGTCTCCCTGGTCACCAAACAAGATGTGTCACAACAACCCTGAATTGAGAGATGAGTCAACTCCAAGTCAACTCGCAAAAGTCAACGCCGTCCCCGAAAAGTCAACGCAAGGGCAGGTTAAAAGTCAACGCAGGTTGTTAAAACGGTCAACCCTTTGACTGACAGTGCTGTGGTACGCTCTTCATAAATCGAACCTTCCACCACCTTCAAATTTGTTTAACTGCTGAATTAAAAAGTCAACGCTGTCAAAGTTTCTCGAACCCTATGTTAAAAATCAGATTTCAAATTTCAACACAGACAATTTGTCCTTTGTCCTGTATCAGAAACTGTCTTTGTGTAGTTCGCATCATTTATTTAGAAGAAAGACATAGATACAATGATGAAATGTTCTTCAACTTTTTCCCGTATTTATATCAATCACAGGTGTGTATATGATTCATAAGGTATTTTATTAGGTACCAGTCATCTTTTAAAATATTAATTTATTAAAATACAATTCAAAATATAAGTTCTCATTTACCGGATTAAGACATATTTTATATGGATTTTACACCTCTCGTAAAGATAGAATCCAACAAAATATTAGCCTCTTAATCCGGGCATCTTAATATGGAGTTTGGACCTAAAGAACTAAATTTAACACTCCCTCTCAACTAGGAATCGACCACAGTGTAATCAACATCAAAGGCCATCCCGCCGAAACTTGCTTCGTCGGCTTTATCTGTATCAGGAGTGGCCGCCACAAAGACATCATCCCCCGACCGACATAGTCACCCGCAGGTCCCGTGACTCACAAATCTTGATCCCGCATCGCGGGTTGGACCGTGCCATCCTAGATAGAGAGTACGGGCACTCATGCTCACTGCCCTTACAGTCCTTAACTCTTCCATCTCATTGGCCAAATGAGAGGTACTTCCCATGAGCCCCCAATTCCAATGGGGTAGGATGCATACGGGTACTAAAAATGAGAGGTGAACCAACTCAAAATCAGCTACCAAGGGGGTCCAAGCACACCCACTGCAGGCTGGCAAGCCAGTCTTGTAGTTGCCCATGTCCGCAGCTCTCCCCCAAAGCCCCCGCAGGCCTCCCAGAGCTCATCGTCCAACAGATCCACATCATAGGTCTTTCCACGATACCAAGACTTCGCTACCTTGTTAGGAACTTCCACCTTCCCCTGTGGGCTTAGTGAGAATATCCGCGACCAAGCCCATCAAGTCTGAGTGATCGAGCCTACTAATGTTTCACTCACCATATCCCGATGCTGTACCCGATATCAATATGCTGACTCACTGGAACACAGGATTCTCACCACATACGAATCCCACTCGATTACTGGCTAAAGGGTATTCACATATGTCCAAAAACAAAATTTCACTAAAGAGCTTCCGCAACCAACCGCTTCACAAATGTGCCATACTTAAGCAAAGAATGTATTTTCCAAATTTCCGCGTGTCTGCCACCGACTTCGCTTTCCGCTCTATCCATGAGATTCAAGCAACCAAGGCTGGTGCCAGCATCCAGATGTGCTCTTACGATCCACCCACCTACCGACCGCATCGGTGATATCCACGAGGTCACACCCATAAAGGGCCCTCGCCCATGGTTTATCGTGGCCCCGAAGATATCTCAAAAGATTCTAAGAAATCAACCCAAAGGAAATGATGAGGCTCAACCATCCGTTGACTCAAAGTATTCACCGCAAAACATATGTCCTGACGGTGTTCACTAAGAACATCAAAGCTCCTATGAGTTGACGATACTCGCAGGGGAGATTGGCCAAAGATATTTCAATAGTTACGCGACTCAACTTCTTAAAGTTGAGTTCCATCTGTCGACACCCGACTTGGCTAGCCCACCATCCCAAATCTTTCCAAACAGGCTTCACAATATATTTTGAGAGTTAAAATCTCTCCGTGCTCCCACTCCTGCTCAGTGGAAATAGTGCACGGCCTGAGTCCTCATCTGAATCACAATAAGCCCTCTTGACGATGAACAGTGTGTCATTCCTACCAAAGAAGAGGCCATCTACATACAAGACTATGAAATGAAGGTTTTCACATCCTTAAAGTGATAAATTTGATCTGATTGCTTGCAGGAATGCCTGCATCAAGTAACTATCCATCCCTCTCGCATTTGCTTCCGGTGCCTGTTTTAACCTGTGAGGGTTTTCTTCAACCTCAGGCAGAGAAAGGCCCCATCTGAACTTGAACTGCAGAAGAGCCCCGCACACACTTTCTTTGCTGCACCATGCAGAAAGCGGTCTTGACATCCATCCGATGAAGACTCCATCCTCAGGCAGCGCAAGGGCTAGTGATTGATCTGGATGGTGGTATATCAAAAGCAATGTGTGCAAATATACTGCCATAGCTTCACCTTCCTTTTTGAGAGAAGCTACTAGCAACAACCTTAGTTCTTCTTAAACTTTTCAAGACTCTGCATCGCATCCATGTTTGATTTTGAGCCATTTTCCATGTGACAATGATTGTTCTATTTCCGGACCACATCCTGTGACATCATTCTTCATAATAGACTCATATTCTTCATGCAGCAAGATCCTTCCAAACTTGATGCTTGATGGCTTCCTCAAAAGATCTGTGTTCCGGGGGAGCTGTACAATAGTACTCATGGCAAACAGATACCCTTGGTATCTACACTGCTCTTGCTTTCCGAATGTCCCCCTTGGGCGCACATCTCGCATCTCAGGGAGCAAGTCCCCGAGCCATGATGGTCTCTTTCCTAGTGAAGGGGGTGGATCAATAGGGTCCATTGGCCCTTCAATATCGCATAGTCTCAACTCGGGGTTCTTCTGTGACGGTGTCTTCTTCTGAAAGACTTTCAGATCTAGGAAGATCTACTACTTTCTTCAAGGGAAGCATCTTTCGTCAAAAGTGACCATATTTATTTCACTTCTGGACTGTGCACATATGGATCATATGCCTTAGAAGTCTCACTGTATCTACAAATATCTTTCTTCCCAAATATACCCAAATTTTTACTTCTTCTTTTTCTACAAGAAAATAGATGATATCCAAAATTGAAATGAGAGGACATCAAGCCTACGGAAAACTTCTGAGTTTTGAGTCCAAAGGAACAGTGGTCCTATTTTGGAATGTACACAAACAGATTTGCTTTCCTCCCAGCTGAACTTGTAGACTGTCATAGGTAGCATAAAATGCATTTTCCATAATAGTCTCATTCGCGTTCAAGAACACCATCTCGCTCAGAGGTGGGTAGTTCTCTTAATGTTTTCTCCGCAAAAAGTCTTTGAACTCTGCTCATTCATATTCATGCCATTGTCGGTCCTCAAAATCTGATCTTCCTGTCATATTTTCCACCAAGGCTTTGAATGTAAA
The DNA here is from genome assembly GCA_034641835.2 of Pinus albicaulis. Lineage (NCBI taxonomy): Eukaryota > Viridiplantae > Streptophyta > Pinopsida > Pinales > Pinaceae > Pinus > Pinus albicaulis. The sequence continues at coordinate 6,320 of JAXQQM020065698.1, forward strand.
GCTGAAATCATTGTTGTCTTCCTATCCTTCTTCTTCAGTGGTTATATCCAAGTTTTCTTACATATAAGTCTATCAAAGAATGTCATATAGTAAGAATATCTCATGGATGTTGCAAATATACCGTAAAGATCGTAATGAACCAGTTTGCACATCTCGATGTTCTAGACACTTGAGGGGAAAGGTCCCCTGAAGGTTTTCCTCAAAGACAAATTTCCTACATACACCTTCATGATTACTCTAAAATCAGTATCCTCATACCACCTTCCTTGCTTCGGAAGGGTTTGTAAATGAGCAGGTCCAATCTTCTGCCATAGTTCGGTTTGTCTGGGATAGTATCACAGTCTGTAGCTCCACCCACTTCAACTTATGAGTACCAACCCTAACCACTAGATAGGTTTCTCCTTTTAGCTCTTTCCATGAGGACCTTTCCATCGAGAAAGGACATTGAATCCTTTGTCTTCCATGGCGTGATGTACACAAGGTTCTTCTTCAATTTGGGCAGGCTATATATCTTAAAACTGAGGATCTGTCCTTTGTCATGTGAGGTCATCCTGCCCTTCACAGATAGTATTTATCCCCCAAGATATCTTCCTAGATTAGTAACCTTTCTGTTCCATGAAAGGCCTTGAATCCTGATGTGTCTGAGGTACCAATTATCACTGAAATAAATATCCATAAGTAATGGGTGAGATGTAGCCGAGAGGAGCGTATACCGAATATACTCATTTATTTTATCAACATTAGACCTCATACTCAGTATTTCCGGACCTCTTAGAAGGTTGATTGTTTCCTCCAAAGTGTTCTTCTTCTTGGATTTGCTGCCTTTCACCTGTTCTTTATTGTTGTCGTTATCGTCATCGTAGAATGCTTCCTCAAGGGGCATTCTCTAGCATAGTGCTTCTGCCATGGCAAAGTAAAGTCATCATCTCTTCTTTTTCTCTTGAGTCTTTGTCCTTCTTTTGTCCTTAGAACCACCAGAGTTCTTCTTCGGGAATGAGCACCATAGGCGCATTTCTTTCATTATCAAATTCCTTCATCCTTGTTTCTTCTTGTATACATCTTTACGTAAGCTCATCAAAGTAGAATACATATGTTTATAAATAATAGTTTAAATACTTGTTCATTATAAGTCCTCCAAGTGCGAAGAACCCATTCATCACGTACATTTCCAGATATTATGATTGTTCTGTTTTGGCCAACTGTAGAAAGAAAGTTTGAACAAGTATTCATCTCGGCTCCTTCATATTCTTCAACTTGTTCTTGAGGAATAGCACTTGGTTCACATTGTTTACTTGAAACATAAGTATCAATTTGTCATGTATTCTGGATGTGCCTAGTTCGTATATGTAGGCAAACTGTGACTCTTATTTATGGATTCTCTGATCGCCAGCCTTGCTTTTGATTTTCCCTTCTCATATCATTTTTACCAGTTGTTTCAGGCATTGGATGGAGGAACAATCTCTTCCTTCACATATGATCCGCAGATCATAGATCTTCAATTAGATCATGAATATCATCTTCCAGATGGAAGTCATCACTTCCAAATTTCGCCTTGTCATTCTTGGAATTCAAGACTAGTGGAACTCCATTTCCTCCGATGATGATTGTTGACTGAGCTGAGCTCAACTTTGGCTCGATACCATGTAAAGTTTTGTAGATGTTCTATAAGTAAAGAAGAATTTTACTTTCTTTCACAAGAATCATACTAGTAGTTACAAATGCAGATAGAACATATAAAGATCTCGCGTAAGACAAATCAGAAACAAGAAAAATGTGTATTCGTTTTCAAGGCCAATGATGTCATAATCAAAGAAAGTCTTCTGGGTCGCCCAAAATTTCAAAGATAAGCCTATGAAGCAACAACCCTTCAATCTCAGATGAGTCAACCCAGCCTGCCCTGAAAATAATGCCCTAAAACAACGTGCGTTAGTTAAAAGTCAATGCAAGAAAGAAATCTGGCTAACCCTGATCCATTTTGTGCTGTGTAGTACGTCTTCATAAATCAGAATCCTACCCAAATTTCAACAGGACTGTTGCCACCAAGTTCAATCACTGTGTTTTGAACTTAGCAACAGAAAAATCAGATTTCTACTGCCTGCATAATTTGTCTTTTGTCCTTCTCACGTGTGGCCGAAACTTGTCTTTAGTACTCGTACTATTTGATGAGAAGAGAAGATGATGAGATGTGTTGATGATGAAATGCTCTTCAACTTTTCCCCGTATTTATATCAATCATGAGGTGTGACATTCATAAATGGAGTCACATTAGCAACCGGCCGACTCATATATAATTTATTAAAAATAATAAATTCAAAAGAGGTTCTGCCTATCGGATTAAGACATATTTTATATGGATTAAGAATTTAAAGAGGAATCTCAATAAAAAAGATAGCCTTTAATCTCAGCATTCTACATGGAGTTTGGACCTAGTTGTCCAAATTTAACATATTCTTATTATCTTCGTGTGTGAGCATCAGATGACCTTCAAAATGATCCGAGTTACTTCTTATATTTACCTTTTTCCAACTAGTTAATGAGGTTGGCATTGTTGATTTTTGTAACATCAGAAGTGCTCTAAGTCTCAAATTTTATGGAGAGGCTTAGACACTGCTATTCCAAAGAACCCAGAAACCGTTTATGAAAATTTCACTCGGTAAATGTTTTATTAAAATAATTAATTATTTTAATGGAGACCCTAAGTTAAACTGAGGGAAATTAAATAATTAAAAGGTATTAATAAAACATGAGTGAGAATGATCTAGAAGGCAGAGATCAAGTCATGTTATAATCTTAGTCGTTGATTAGAGATCTAATCTCGGTCGTTGATGTCTCAACGAGAAGACTATAAAGGAAGGCTTGAGGACAATTTGAAAAGACACACTGAACTGATCTAAGAGCTCGAAATTTTTGGGGCGCAGTTTGCTGAGAAATTCGAGGTAGAGATCTGAGAAGTGAGGAGCAGAGATAGCATCCGGAGAGAGAGATTCTCTCAGTCGGTGGAGCATCAATTAGAGAGAGGCAGAGGTGATCTAACCAAGCCTGCACTGAAGGAAAGGGACTGACGCAGTGACAACGCAGGGCTCACACAGAAGTAGTGCGGAGGCAAAGGAGAGTTTCAAAAAAATTTGCTCAGGATCGCTTTCGTAGGCCTGGAACTGGGAATACACCGCGGAAAGGTTCAAGATCCATGCAGGCAAAAGACTGAAGGCTTCCAGTCACAACGTACTCTCCCGGAAGGGGTGATGAAGAGTCAAGGTCGAGCCTTTGGACCGCGCGCGTAGCCCACAGTGCCCCTCCCAAAGCGCTTCTATCCAGATCACCTGTGAACTCAAGAATTGAATGAGAGCAATCCTCACAAATTATTTTTCCAGTATTTCTCTCTGTAACTAAATTACCCTAGGGGTATTCAGAGATGTATTCAAACATTGTTACTGCTTAATAATAAAACCCTCAAATCTACACAGTTTTCCCGCATTGGGTTTTTCCGGGGACTTGGTCCAAAATAAAGGTGTCATATGTGTGAATGATTTTCCTTATTCAATTTCATTGTTTCAGAATCATGAGTATTATAGTGTAAGCTGCTTCAATGATTGCTTCAGTATTTCATGTATTATTCAGAAATAATTGTGTAAAAATCATAGTTAATAGGAGAAAAATTCATTAGTCTTATGATCTCTGTAGATCACGGTATCTAGGAATTTTCACATGGTATCAGAGCATTGATGTGAAACAGCAAGAACGGATCTGAATTCTAAAGTGAAGGTCATTTTGGCTACAGTGCAGCAAAAAGATCCATTAAAGGATTGCGCAATTCTAGCCAAGAGGTCTAATATTTTCGTGGCAGTCTCTCTCTGAGTGAGTCGACAAAGAGAAGGGCTCCCAGATTCAAGATCTTGCTGTGGCAGAGGCAGCGGCGCAAAGCCTCCATGCAGAAGACAGAGAGACACAGTTTTCTGAAGTTGTTGTTGGGAAAAAAAGAGTCAGAAGGAATTCAGAGCACATATTGAGGGAATACTTCCTCAGTCATTTCCTAGTCGAGGAAGTCAACATTTCTCAGTTGTTGAGCAATAGAGGAGCAGCAAAACTTACAACTCCATCAGGGAGTGCGTAAGCCTGCCAGGGACTGCGCAGAAGGGAGGAAGAGGGAGCAGATTCAACAAATTCCGACTGACATGGCATCTCACGGTCTTTGTGATCAGGATCGGTTGGATGTCTCCTCCAACTATATGATCTAGAAGGAACAGGCTCAGTTCCTTCTAGATGAACATGATCTGAAGGCGTTCATGGAGAACGTGGTAGTTGTTCCTATGGATGCAGATCAACTCAAGAAGTACGAGGCAGATATGGCGAGGGTGAACAGGTTGCTCCTTGATGGTATCAAGGATCACGTCGTCTCACATGTGGCTGGCAAGGTTACTGCATGAGAGATGTGGGTAGCTTTGCATGACCTATTTGAGGGGATCTTCTGAGCAGCGGAAGTTGTACTTAGAGCAAAAGCTTTGTATGATCCAGATGCGGAAAGGGGAGTGCATGGCTTCATACCTCATGCGGTTTCAGGAGATTCGAGATCAATTGTCGGCAGTAGGTGCTACTCCTACAACTACAACCATGGTACAGATGGCCCTTAACGATGTCACAGAGGAGTGGCAGTTGTTTGTCCAGAGCATACTGGGTTGGGAAACATTACCTAGTTGGGAGCTTTTGTCGCATAGACCGTCTAGGCACCACGACAACGGCTCAAATCAGGGGTTGTCACCTTTATCGCCAATCTCTCTATCTAAGCTATCTCCTTGCAAGCTAAGGGAGGTAGACCCTAACAGAAATGAAGAGGAAAAATTCAGGAGACAGCTAAAACACCAAATACTTGATAAGATTAACGAGATTTCCAAGATCAATTACATTAAAACCAGTGCCTTATGGAGTTAAAAGATCCCGTTATGCAATTAAAGTTAAGTATTAGATGTATAACTGCTGCTATGACCACAATGAAGTTCAATAGAAAGCACTACAATCATTCATTAAGATACTGAAGCATAGCTATCATGAAACGATCATTAAGTGTAAATGTCAGATGCTTGAAATATTTTCGAAATTATGATATTCCAATATAACCCGATTCGAAAATTAAAATTTTCCACAGTCAAATCTAAGATAAAAATTTCAAGGCTCATTTGACTATAGGACTTAGAAATTTTTTTATTTTTTTTGAAATTTTTTTTTTTAAAATATTATTTTTCAAATCTTAAATGAAAAATGAAAAAAAAAAAAAATCTAAATCTAAATTAAACAAAACTAAAAATTAAACCAAAGCTAAAAGCTTAAAAAAAAAAAAAAAAAAAAATATCAAAATCTTAATCTAAAACTAAACAAATTTGAAATCTAAACTAAACTACAGTTAACATTATGAATTAAAAAACTAAACAAAACTAACTCTAAACTAAATTAAAACTAAAATTTTAAAAGTTAGATATAAAGAAAAAAAAAAAAAAAATTCTAAACTAAACTAAAATCTAAGTTAGATCTAAAATCAAACTAAATTAAATCTAAAAGATTAAAATCTAAATCTAACTTAAACTAAACAAACAAACAAAAAAAACGAAATCTATTTTAAAACCTAGCACTAAACCGACACAAATGCTATCTAACAACTAAAAACTAACGCTATCAATTATTAACATTTATAATCTAAAAAAAATAAATCTAAAACTAAACTAAAACAAAAATCAAAATTAGATTAACTGCTAAAAACAAATCCAACTCAAAATTTCAACGCATTTGTATGAATCGGATTTTTATCATGTGCGTTTTCGTTTGTCGTTTTGTGTTTGCAGGTGGTCGTGCCGACGGCTTGAGGAGGGACAAGGGTTCGACGAAGTAGGAGAAGAAGGATTGACGTAAATGAAGATCGTGGACAGGGATGAAGCTGGCAGAAGATCAAACTCGACAGACGGCGGAGGAGGAGGTTGTGGTTTGCGAATAAAGCAGTGAAGCTCGGACGGAGACAGTGGAAGCGAAGATCATCGTGGAGCAGAGAGAGTGAGGTTTTTTTAATGCAGGTCGAATGGCAGACAGTGGAACACGTGAGGAAATGGTAAGGGCAGATGAAGTCGAAAAGAGAAAAGGCAGACAGGAAGAGTGCAGGCAGAAAGGAAGGGCGGTAAAGGGGATTTTGATGCAGAGAAAGGGAATCTATGCTTAAGGAAAGGGAAGAGCAATATGAGAATGGAGCTGGAGGATTGCCGTGTAAAGCTTTGACAGCGGACAGAAGCAGAAATATGCAGTGAATAACCCAGTACAATAAAAATGTCCAGCAAAACTTCAATTTTTTCCTTTCAAAATTCAGATTTTCAATGCTCTTTGAATCCAATAACGTCCAGATTTGCCCACAGAGGCAATTTGAGGCCAGATCTGGCCCTTGGGGGCTGGATCTGGCTTAGATCTGAAAAAAAAATTTCTAAGTGAAACCCTGCAACTTGCAAAACCAGTCAGATCCGAAAATATATACGCCCAAAATTTATTAAACCCTTACAACTTACAACAAAAATACAAATTTACAAACTAATTTACAGATTTGAGGCCCTCATGCCCAAATTTGAATCCATTTTAGCACAGTTTTTAGAGATTTAAAATTTTAAAGAGAAGCACAAGCCTTAAAACCCTGTAAAAACACAATTCCTTAAGATAGCTTCAAGAAATTAGAAATAATGGGCTTTTTCAGATTTACGAATCTGAGAGTCAACTGAAGACTTTCCCAGACGCTCAAATCTTTAAAAGAAATCCCCTACACACTTAGATCTAAACTTTAGATCGATAGAGATTTAAGAAAATAACATGAGATCCTTCAGAAAAATCAAAATGTTATTTTATGAACCCAGAAAACTGCACAAGATATCTGTATGCAGATTAATCCATGAAGGCCATCAACCATAAAATACCAAATAAAGTAGCAGAGTTTAGAGACAATATCACCACATAGATCTGGAAAAGGAACACCAAAATTTGTAACCCCAAAGTCTTTATGCTTTATTCATCAAAGAAAATTCACAAGAGCTTCCTAGACAAGTGCACGATTCTAAGATCGGATGATTCAAGACTGACAAAGACCTCTAAATTTATAGGACAAAATCTCCAACGGCTAATTCGGTTGATCCATGCCAAAATAATCTCGACCGTTGATAAGATTTGATCATCTTTTAATCTGGACTGTTGAAATTATAAATTTGGGGAAAAAACGAATTTATAATTTAAATCCATTTTAATTAACTCAAAAAATACTATTTTTGAGTTAATTACCTCAAATTTTTGACTTTGACTTAACCACCTAGGCCCAAGGGTCCAAAATTTCTTAAAATTATCAATATTCCCTTGACCTGGGGCCTTTAAAAATGTATTTTTTAAGGACCAACGAATTTTGCCTTTGAAGAATTTTATCCTCACCTAGGACCTAAAATTAATTAAATTTTTGGCTTAGAAATTTTAATTAATTTGACCATAAATTTTAATTAATTGATTAAGAGTGGATTTTAATTATTTTTTCCAACCCTCTTTACATAAGATAATACATTTAGACACATGAAGGGGGAATACCCATTCGTATAGACCCTCAAATAAATACCCAATTCTGCGACTCAAAACATGATCTAGTAGACCAAGTAGCTTGTAATAAAATAATCTAGCCAAATAGCTAAGATTATTCCCAAACTACTTTTACAAGGACTCGATAAAAAACACTAGGACTCACTTAGCATGCTAATGACAAAATCCACCCTAGCTTTGGGGTGAGGCTAGAGGGAAAAACTCTGTCGATCACTTACGTGAATCAGTGAGACAAAAAACCTCCTAAGATAGAAATCATCAACAACATACAAGGCTTACCTAGGTTGTTACATACATTGACGGTCTTACTTAGATCATTTACATCATAACATGCAGAATGGGTTTACATCATTTATAACAAAATGTCTTCTATCAATGAAATCTGGATGACGTGAACCTTGAACATGATAAGCCCCATTTGAAAAAATGGGGGTGTACTGCTATGGGGTCGTTGATAAAGTGTGGTCAACAGTAGCAATTGTGGGCAGCTTTTCAGGAGGAAGAGCTGAGAAGAGACCTTGTCAACTACAAACATGATGGCGGCAATGGAAGTGGACCGAAATCCGTGGAGGAAGAGAAGAACGCAGTCCTTGCATCAAAGGGACAGCAGGCACAACGGGAACCGAATCGTGATGTTTCAAAGGTCAAGTGCTTCAGATGTGGCGAGATGGACCACTATGCATCTGAGTGTCTTCTGAAGAACAAGGACAATGATGAGAAGCATGACCCGAAGGTTGCAGTCACAAAGATCGAGGAGAATGAGTTCGCCATGAGTGCCCACGCTTCTCGAGGAGAGAAGTGGGGTGATATTGAACTGTAGTTCACTCTGAACTTCAGTTGAGCAGGATCCTTGAGGAGCCCACCTCATGGATCATTACCTTGCTACGGGAGCCCATATTTGAAGTAGCGGGAAGTAGGAGGTTTAGTGGAGCTGAGGAGTGATAAAGACAACAGTGCAGTAGATAGCAGCACTTATTTCTGGAGTAGCGCAGTGCAGATCAGTGTCGCACAATGCAGAGCACCAGCAGCGTAGTACTTATCAGCAGTCAGAGTCTTCAGCATCGAGGTGCATCCACTGAACACTTGTTCAGTCTTGGGTGAGTTCATTTGTTTCTCTCAGTAGTTGAGTTGCAGTGTTAGCATCATAGGAGATGCAGCACTTGATAGGGAGTTGTAGTACAGATGCAGCAGTGGCAGTGGCAGTGTCATGGGCAGCAGTATAGTGGCAGTGGTAGTGTCATGGGCATTAGTACAGTAGCAGCGCAGTGGTTGATGGACTTCAACAGCACGGAGGATGCTTCAGAGTAAGAGCAGTGTGCAACAGGCATAATTGCTAGAGCACTTTCCTCGCTAAGAGGGAGTGTTGATTTTTGTAGCATCAGAAAGTGATCTAAGTCTCAAATTTTGTGGAGAGGCTTAGACACTGTATTCCAAAGAACCCAGAAACCATTTGTGAAAATTCCACACGGTTAATGTTTTATTAAAATAATTAATTCTTTTAATGGAGACCCTAAGTTAAACTTAGGGAAATTAAATAATTAAAGGATATTAACAAAACATGAGTGAGAATGATCTAGAAGGCGGAGATCAAATCATGTTATAATCTTAGCCGTTGATTAGAGATCTAATCTCAGTCGTTGATGTCTCAACGAGAAGACTATAAAGGAAGGCTTGAGGGCCATTTGCAAAGACACATTGAATTGATCTAAGAGTTCAAAATTTCTGGGGCGCGGTTTGCTGAGAAATTCGAGCTAGAGATCTAAGCAGTGAGGGGCAGAGATAGCATCCGAAGAGAGAGATTCTCTCAGCCAGTGGAGCATCAGTCACAGAGAGGCAAAGGTGATCTAACCAAGCCTGTGCTGAAGGAAAGGCGCTGATGCAGTGACTGCGCAGGACTCACGCAGAAGAAACGCAGAGGCAGAGGAGATTTCCAGGCAATTTTGCTTGTAGATCAGTTTCGAAGGCCGGGATCCAGAAAGTGACACCGGAAGGTTGTTCCTCAAGGTCCATTGAGGAAAAAGAACTTGGTTGGGGCTGACCGCTGAGCCTGGAAGGGGGTGACACAGTGGCTGGAAGGTCCAATGTTGGAACTGCATAGAGGCTGCGCAGTGCCTCCCCAAGGCAATTTTCTCTTCCTCTGGATCAGGGGGGAACTCAGTGATTGAGTGAGGTAAATCCTCACAAATTATTTTTCCAGTATTTCTCTCTGTAACTAAATTACCCTAGGGGTATTCAGAGATGTATTCAAACATTGTTACTGCTTAATAATAAAACCCTCAAATCTACACAGTTTTCCCGCATTGGGTTTTTCCGGGGACTTGGTCCAAAATAAAGGTGTCATATGTGTGAATGATTTTCCTTATTCAATTTCATTGTTTCAGAATCATGAGTATTATAGTGTAAGCTGCTTCAATGATTGCTTCAGTATTTCATGTATTATTCAGAAATAATTGTGTAAAGTAAATTACATAATAGGAGAAGTAATCCAATTGGTTGCAGTAGGATTCCTTAGATTGCTTCAAATCTACGAATTTTCACAAGCATGAACAGGACCATTAGGCCGACTTGTATGGTGATCATAGGCCAACATTAATGTGCTTCCATAGGTCGATTTGTTGTGCATCCAAAGGTCTTCCTTTGATTGACTTGTAGCTAGAGGTTGACTATGCTTTCTTTTTTACTGATAATAAAGTCCTAAAGGCATGCAATGGATGCCTTGACCTATTTGACCAATCACTCAAGCATGAAACCCATGCTTTAAAACAAAAAAATAATGTTATTTCTTCTTTACATCATATATACATAATGATATGAATAAAAAGACATTTTATGAAGACCAAACCTAGTTACTTTTTCAACATGGTTTTGGATCTTTTCATAGATATTTTGCAAGTGGATTTGTTTGAAGATCAGAGGAAAAATCGAAAATATTTTTTGGAAGATCAATCCCTATGCTCATGGCATTAAAGCCCTCTTCTATCATCCTCGTTTGTGTTTACCCTAGCCGCTAGGATTTGGAGGTTTTCAATTTGAATTTGGCAAGGGAACAATAGTTTGGAGGCTTGGAAATTATTTCTAAATTTTTTTGGGAGGGTCGTATTCAGTTGTGGAATTAGAGCAAATTCTTGTGGAAGATTATTCATTGTTCCTTGTGGTTTCTTCATAGCTTGAGGAGGGATATTTCCTATTATTGTAAGGATCTATCATTTGTAAACCTCCTCAAGATTGCAAAGTCCTTCTCCTTGTCTAAGGGTCTCTCTCTTTGTAATAACAATAATAAAAGAATCTTGTTTCTCGAGGGAGCTTAGGATTCTCCCATGGTATCCCACCTCCTTATTTAAAAGGGAGGATTTCTTAAGTTCTTAGCTTAGTTTTCATTTCATTGTTTAGATCTAGTTTCTAACTTGTTCCTTGCTCTCATTAGATTAGTTTTACTTTCATGTTCATTGCATTTTTTATCTAATTTCTTGAATTGCTTCATTAGATCTAGAATTCATTGTTAATCACTTGATCTAATTGTTATTGTGATCTAATTGGCTACCTGATCTAATTTACATTTGAGTAATTCTCGTCTTTATCTCACTTGTGCTTTGGATTAAAGTAGTATATCTTTAATTTTCTAATAAGCAATCTCATGTAGTATCACTTAAATGACTATTTGTGCTCTTAAATTCACATTTTCTCTTAAATATTCTTAAAGACATATTACAAGCGAAGTGACATTCTAATTTCACATCAAAATCATTTTTTATTAAAGCAATTGTGTTATTTCTCTAACGCTTTGTTTCATTGAGTAATTTTTACATGCTATGAAAATTCTATTGCAGTATCATGGTTTACTTCTCCTACTTGATTTAAATTATACAAGTTATCTTCATAAATTAGATTCAGAAAATACCGAAGTAAACACAACTAACAGCCTACATATGCAAATCATTTACTGAATATTACGCTCATTCAAACAAAGTGACACACTGATTTTTGGACATAAGTCCCCCGAAAAACACATAGCGGGAAAACCGATGCAGCAGATATGAGGGTTTATTTTATTAAGTAGAATTTGAGTACAGCAAATCTGGGTTCCAGATATGGAAAACCTGAGAGAGAATAAAAGAAATCTCTAGCTAACCTATTGTTCCAAGACCAAATATCTAACTTATCCACACCCTCAAACGGGATTTACAAGACTAAGCCCAGATCTGGCCCTAGAAACCCCAACGCAGCCCCTGAAGCCCCAGCGTCAGCCTTGCTAGGCTCTATGTGCCTCTGCGCTGCTCAGAGAGGGACTGCGTAACCCTAGAGTGGGTGACGCAGTCCTTACGCTGCCTCTGGAGGCCTCTGTGTAACTTATGAAGCTCCCTGACGCTGTAGCGCTACCCCTCTTGGGCCTGCGTAGCGGCTAATGCCCCTGTGCTACGCAACTGCTACGTAGCCTCTATGCTCCTTTGTGCTATCCTTGTTTCCTGCTCTTCTACCTTTTGCTAACTCTTGGCTCCAAGATCACATCATCCCCTCAGCGAATACTACCCCTCACTGCAGAAAACTACTCCGGAAATTCTTAGCAAACCCTGCCCTAGAATTCCATATCAGTCTCTCAGCTTTGCATCTGTGTATGTCTCCAACTGACCCTCGAGCCTTTCTCTTATACTTTTCCGTCGATCTCTTCGACAGCCGAGATTAAAACATTCATCAACAGCTGAGATTAGGAGACTGCTTGATCCATGTCTTATAGAACATTTCAACACATGTGTTAATTAATTCACTTTAATTATTTAATCTTCCTAAGTTTAGACTTAGGAAATACATTAAAATAATTAATTATTTGAATAACTTGAACACCAACCGAAATTTCACAAAACACTTTCTGGGTTTTGCAGTTCAAGTGTGTCTTAACCCCTCCACAAAGTTTTAGGGCTAGAGCACACCCACTGCTACACCAACTACACAAAATCTCAACACTCCCTCTTAGCACGGAGTGTGCTCTAGCAATACATCCACACCATGTATTGCAAGATCTTGATGTTGGTTTCTGTGTTGTTGATGCTTGGCCTATTGCCCTCCATCCACTGCACTGTTGCTTTCTGTATTGCTACCCATGCCACTGCCACTGACACTGCCATATTGTACTGCAACTCCCTCTCAAATTGTTGCATCATGCTGCCTATAGCACTGCCACTACTAACTGTTGCACTGCAACTCAGTTGCCGAGAAGTAAGTAACTGAAGGACTCCTGCCCAACTGTTTAACAGATAAGTCAAGTTCCATCTATCACTGAAGCTCCCTGGCTGTTGATTTACGTTGTTCTCCTGAAGCTACTGCTATGTTGCAACACTGCACTACGTGAGCTCAGCCTCTCTGTGCTACTGAAGTCCCATCAGCCTTTGCGTTGTTGCCTCCATGCTACTACTGCCTCTGCATTACGTTGCTCCCTCTTCAGCTCTTCAACTCTCCCTTCTGCTTCAATGTGACCTTTTGCAACCATCTCCCGACTCATCCTGCTACTATCTTAAGGCTCCTGTAGCTCGTATGTGATGCAAGAGTAGGGTTGACTCAAGGATCCCGTCACTGTCTGTAGATGCTCTACAAATCCATGTCACCCCACCTCTTTTCTCGAGGTACATGAGCACTCATGGCTGCATCATCATCAAACCCATCATCCTTTGCTGCTGCAGCCTTGGAATCAGAAGCTCCCTTGTCCTTCTTCTTAGGACAAGTGTTGGCGAAGTGTCCAAGTTCACCACAGTTAAAGCACCGGACATTGGAAACGTCCCTCTTCTTCTTCCCTTGTTGTTTTCTTTCCTTTGATGCAAGGGTTGCATCATCTTCCTCTTCTTTCTTCACTCTGACTGTCCCACCACTGATATTCAGCTTCTTGGTGACCCTCCTGATCTCCTCTTGGCGAAGGATAGCCCACATGTTTGCCCAGGATGGTAATGTTGCTCTACCTAGTATACTCTGGACAAATGTTTCCCATTCCTCGGAGACTGCAGTCAGGGCAGTCCTCACTAAGAGTCCTTCGTCTGGAGTTGCACCCATGCCAACCAGTTGGTCTCGGATGGTCTGAAGTCGAAAAAGGAAAGGATCTATTTCCTCACCCTTCTACATCTGGAAAAGCCTCATATGATTCTCTAAGAGCATTTTTCGTTGGACAAAGCTTCCTTGATACATCACTTCTAGAGCGACCCACATGTCATTCGTCGTGTTCTTATCGGCAATATGTGGTACTACGTGATCCTTCACTCTGTTCATGATCAAACCTTAGTCCGCGGTTGATTCTCCTTAAATTTCTTCAGAGGATCAGGATCTGCAGGCACAGCTAGAACACTCGTTGCATGGTCCTTGATGTCGTACTCATCTAGGACTAATAAAATCCGTGCCCTCTAGATGACAAAGTTGGACACACCGTCCAGCCTGTCCTTATCTCTCAGCCCATGAGAAGCCATCTAGCTCAGATCTGACAGAAACAATACTTTTCACCCTCTTTTTGTGGCCAAAGAAACTCTGGATCTAGGTATCTTGGTGACTAGAAACCCTCTAGTAACTGCTTCTTCTGGAAACTGATTTCCCTCCTGGAAATCTTCCACCCAAACATAATCGGATAGAACTCTTCGATCACCCTCCTTATCGAATCTCAAATCTATTTGGCCTAGATCTGCTGAGTAGCTGTCTTCCTCCTACCTTTGTTGACTTAGCTAGGCACAATTCTGCACCGACAGAATATCCACCACACAAGCACTGTTGAAGATCTAAAGCACTACTTCCAGATCTTGGCAAGGCTTTTTGCAACAGAAAAAATGACTGCATTGCATCTTACTGACTAGCCCAGGGCTGCTCAGAAGTGGACTGCGTAACTCTAGACTGGGTGACGCAGTCCTTACGCTGGCCTGGGAAGGCTCTACGTAAGCCTGATGGCCTTTTGAATCTGCAGTGCTGCCCCTTCCTAGATTTGCGTCCTCTTGTTGCCAGGCTACCCCTTCCAAATCTCTGTTACTTCTGTTGTTATCTTGCATAAAAAATATTCTTCAGCTGATTTGCTAGAGATTCAACTTGATCTGCTAGCGCTCTGATACCATGTGAAAATTCTACTACAGTATCATGGTTTACTTCTCCTACTTGATTTAAATTATACAAGTTATCTTTAGAAATTAGATTCAAAAAATGCCAAAATAAACACAACTAATAGCCTACATATGTAGATGATTTACTGAATATTACGTTCATTCAAACAAAGCGACACACTGATTTTTGGACATAAGTCCTCGGAAAAACCCAAAGCAGGAAAATCGGTGCAACAGATATGAGGGTTTATTTTATTAAGTAGAATCTAAATACAGCAAATCTGGGTTCCAAATCTGGAAAACCCGACAAAGAATAATAGAAATTTGCAGCTAACCTGTTGTTCCAAGACCAAATATCTGACTGATTCACACCCTCAAACGGGATTTACAAAACTCAGCCTAGATCTAGCCCTAGAAACCCCAGCGCCACCGCTGAAGCCCCAACGTCAGCCCTTCTAGGTTCTGCGTGCCTCTACGCTCCTCAGAAAGGGACTGCGTAACCCCAGAGTGGGTGACACAATCCTTACGCTTCCTCTAGAGGCCTCTGTGTAACTTCTGAAGCTACTTGAAGCTACAGTGCTACCCCTCCTAGGCCTACATAGCACCTGCGTAGCGGTTGAAGCCCCTGTTGCGTAGCTTCTGCGTAGCCTCTCTGCTCCTCTACGTTGTCCTTGTTTGCTGCTCCTCTGCCTCTTGCTAACTCTTGGCTCCAGGATCAGATCATCCCCTCAGCCAATACTACCCCTAGATGCAGAAAACTCCTTCGAAAATTCTTAGCAAACCCTGCCCTAGAATCCTAGATCAGTCTCTCAGCTCTGCATCTGTGTGTGTGTCTCCAACTGACCTTCAAGCCTTTCTCTTATAATTTTTCGATGATCTCTTCAACAGTCGAGATTAAAACATTCATCAACCTCTGGTTTCCTCCACCTCTGCTTCCACTTCTTTGAAATCCTTCAACATGTAGGCGTCAATAGTGAGCGGGAGAGTGGGCCATGGCTTCTTTTTGCCTTTGTTGAGGACCTTGGAAAATCCGCTTGTCATTTGGTAACACACCTCTTGTAAGAGTAGTTTATCAGTGACAAACTGGGGCAGTGCGTGAGGCGCCTTGAATGATCCGAAGACCCTGATAAAAGTACTTTCTGCAATGGGAAACCAGTTGGCCACTTGGGTTATTGTTTCCATGGCTCGCCTGGACATGCATGGGGCGTCTTTGAAGAAAAATTTTCTGTAGAGTGCGGGAATGAAATTCTGCAAGATCGATTCTATATTTTGCTTGTATTTGGAAGCCCATAACACACTTAAGTCTTTTTGGATTGGTCCACCATGCTTCACATCCCAGTTATACGACCATCCTTCAAACTGACATCTTGCGCATACTGCGTCCAAAAGGTAGGAAGCCATGTAGAATTCAGACACACATCCTTCTTTTGGTGCCTATTTTGCTAATATGTTTGACCTGAGGGTTGCAACTATCAGGTTAGCCTAATTGAACCGGGTGCCATATGAAGTGATAGCATACATGAGTGGGACCCAAGTCCCGTTGAAAGTAGTGGCATCTGGTCGGCAGTACATCCTACACATCATTGCTGCCACAAGTTTGTAGACTTTCTTGAGGCCCTTTGTTTTATACTCCTGATCATTTTTCACCTTAAACTTCTCGAGGTCCTCCCACCATCCCTTCAAGGTCTCCGGTATTGGTACTTCATGAGTGGCTGCCTAATCGGCGTTGAAAGATTGTTCTCCAGTGGGGAGTACATGGTAGACTTCTGCATCTTTCCCCATCAGGTTAGCAAACATCTTCCCTGAGTGATCGCGGATGACCCAGAACCTGGAGTCAACTTTCTGGAGGATCAATTCAATGACCTCTGCACATGGGAATATGCGTGGATGAGGGCCTGCATAGTGAAGTTTGGATCTCTTGACCTGAATATACACTTGCTGATCCACGAGGTCTTCTGGGAACTCAGGCTTTGTGAACTCCCGATATACTTCGTACCAAGTCATTTTGTCTCCTTTCCCGAACACGCAAGCCATGTCCCCATAGATAAGGGGTGGGGAAGGAGGCATGCCTTCTTCTGAGATATCTATCTCGGGACTCTTGTTTCTTTTCCGAACTGCTGGAGGCCCCATATCGCTTGAAGCTGAAGAGATGGAGACACACTTGAGCTCGGCTTCAATATCCCCTGGCATGTCTATAAAACAATCCCACGATAAGACGAACGGCATAATCACAAATATGTTGAGAGTGACTAAACTTCCAAATGAATTGACTGCTCAGGTTAGGTTGTTGCGACCCCTGCCAACTATTATCTAAAGAAATGGTGAGGTTTGCGACTTAGCGACCTTGCGACTAGGTCGCCAGGTCGCACTGGCGTGAATTTCTCCAGAAATTGCGACCTTGCGACTTGGCAACTAGGTCGCTAGGTTGCAAAGTTGCAGATTGGGCAGTTAATTAGTGATTAGCGACCTGGCGACTTCGCGACTCAGCGACCAAGTTGCGAGGTCGCAGGGTCGCTGGGTCGCTAAGTCACGTTAGGGCTTTTTGAGAGGAATTGCAGTGATTGTGACCCGCGGGGAATGAATTGCAAAGAAGGCAAAACTCCAAAGGTGATGGGCAAATCTGAGTTTAAAGGCCTTCCCAGGCAGCCAAGAGGGGTGCTTGAAGCAAACTGAGGCGAGGTAAGGCTCAGAGGAGGAGGCAGAGAGAGGTGAGCATGAGGGGGTTGGAAACCTTAACTAGAGGGCTGGTGAGAACCTGGAATGAAACCAAAAGGGAATTAATAGGCTAGGGTAGGAGCAGGTGAGGCAACATCTAATCAAAACAGGAAACAGCAGGAGGATTAGGCAACTTACCCTGAAAAAACACGATCCAGTTGGCTTGTCAGAGGCGTTATTTGCTCGGTCGTGCAGGGCGAATGTGACCTACACGACCCTTTGATTTATAAAGGGGTCGCACATGCGATCATTTAATGCAGGTCGCTAAGTCGCAAATCAGGGCTGGTTGAGGAGAGTTGCGACCTTGCGACTCCGCGAATTGGAGGTCACTAGGTCGCTAGGTCGCACAGTCGCGAATGTGAAGTTTTAGGCTAGGATGCGACCTTGCGACCTAGGGGTCACAAAGTCGCTAGGTCGCATGGTCGCAAAATGTGTGATTTTATGGGTTTTGCGACTTTGCGGCTATGCGACTAGTTTTTTTGAGAAACCAAGTCATGGACCAAACTTTGTAGACATAATGCATGAAAAGGGACTTTCTCAAGGCTCAAGGCTGAGGTCGCATCAGACTTACCTTTACCAAAGAGATCAAGGGCTCTAAAATTTTAAGATGGGACTAAATTTTGGAGGGTGTTGTATCGGCTGCAACACCTCCCTAGTAGATCATTGAGGAATTGATTCATAGGCGACAATCTCATTATTCCTCTGGCAACTCCATTCATTGTCAAAACCCCTAGTTTGCTTGAAGGTGACAATATTCCTCCCTTAACTAGGGTTGCTGCAAGAAGAAGGGAGCGTGATCCATCACCTGTTGGAACCGCTCTTCTTCCTGAATTTGAAGCAGTCAGTGACCCCACTCCAAAAATGGCAGAGACATCTAGCACTAAAAAACACAAGATGACCAAAAGTGAGAGACATTTGGTCAGTGTCTTCGCTCCTTTGAAGTTGAGTGACGATCCCAAGCCGTTACCTGAGAAATATAACCGATGGTTACCCAAGTTCAAAGCAGATGCCACTATGAGTGCCCGTGACTTTGCCGAAGAATTTTATTGGCACATGTCCCCTAGGATGATCTTTGATGAAGATATGCTCATGATGCTTTTTGCTTTATCACTTGAGGGACAAGCTAGAGAATGGTACCTTAGTTTTCCCCCGGGATGCATTGAAGACTCTGACAAATTTGAGGACCTATTCATGAAAGGGTGGTCTTTCAATGCCCAAGGAACCTTCGACATTGAAAAGTTTTATCAAACATCAAGGGGAAGGGAAGACATCCTGGAATTCATTCAAAAGTTGGATAGGGTTGTCCGAGACATCCCTAATCACCTAAAGCCCTCGGATGCCAACATCCTTGACAAGTTTTTCAAAGCCGTAAGGGGGCACCTAACTTATGCCCTAAGAGACAAGAAACCCTCCACATTGGCCGAAGCAAAAGAGATGGAAATGCAAGTTCAAGAAAACCTTAGTATCTCAAAAATGAATGTTGATGACCTCCCCAAAACCAAAACTCGGACCAAGAAGGAGAAATCAAAGGATCAAAACGAAGATTCAAGAAACCCTTCTGGCTATTCTCAAAAAGATGGAAAAGCTTATCGAAAATGTCCATTCAAGAGATCGAATTGTCATGAACAAAATCACTGCTTTGGAGAAGGCTCAAAGGTCAAGTTATATTCTGAACGGGAAACCTTTTCCATAAAAGCAAAGTGAGGAAGATAAGCCTAGCTCATCTCAAGTCCCAAACATGTTGGCTCCAACCAATGCAGTGGACCAAGATTCATCCTCCAAAGATGACAAAAGTGAGAGTGACGAGAGTGATGATGATGAAACAAACGAGCAAACTAATCTTGTGGAATCTGATGTATTCAATATTTTGCTTGGAGGTTCATACACTCATCCTCTCATCAGTGAGGTCAAAACCAAAGATGAGAAAGAGGAACCTATTCTAAATGCTAATGAGCATAGTGGAAGATTCAAAGGGGTTAAATATTCACAAAGAGATAATAGTAAAGACCCCGCAAGCTCCAAAGAACCTAACAAAGAAGACTCTCTTCCCAAGCAAGACCCTCCCAAAAATGTCCCTTTAAAGAACCTCTTAAAGAGAAAGCCCTTTTAAAGGATCCTCCAAAAAAGGATTCCCAAACTAAAGCTAAACCTAAAAAGGGCCCTCAAAAAGGAGGAAACATCGAAAAGAAAGAAAAGGGCAAACATGGTGGGCCCAATATTGACATGGATGCTGCTATTGGGAAGATGTTTGTACCTGTCTCTTTGAAAGAGATTGCTAAGCTTCCCGAACAACAACAGCAAATTAAGAAATCCTTGGGTTTTGAAGAGGAATAAATAGTTGAAGAATTGCAAAACATACACATTCCCGATCATAACCCTGGACATGAACCTTTTATGCTCACTTTGGCTATCAATGACCTTTATCTCCATAATTGCATGCTTGACTCAGGGGCTTCCGCAAAAATCATGCCCTTAACAATTATGAAGAAATTAGGTCTTAGCATCACTCGGCGATACAAGAAGGTGTGTGGATTTATCTCCAAACCTATGGAGGTGGAAGGTCTCATCAAGCACCTTAAGGTTTCTTTGGACAGGAACCCCGACATATCCCTTCTCATGGATGTTGTTATCATTGATATCACTGATGGGTGGGGTATGTTATTATCTAGGAAATGGGGAGCCACTATTGGAGGTCATGTCCAAATGGACGTCTCATATGCTACCATCCCACAATCTGATGGGAAGCCTTTTATCCTTTACAGAGAAGCCACCTACTTATCTCATGTGATTAAGCCTGGACCATATTATGAAGCGCATGACATTAAGAAACCTTCTCCCATTCTCTCTGCACGAGAGGTTTTTATCCTAAAAAGGCCAACTCACCAGCCAAGCAAAAGGTGGAAGCCTAAAAAAGAATATAAAGTAGGGGACTTGGTCTTAGTGGATAAAGATTTGGTTCCCGTCAATATTCATGGGAAGGTTGGGGATAACTATTACTACATTGCTAAACTCAACGACGAACTTTGGCCTCAGCTGGTAAAGTTAACTCGCATCACTTCTTTCCTTGATACTTGACGATGTACTAAATGCATGTTAGAGTAAGACGCATTGCATGTTTATTTTCTCCATTAGAACTAATCTCATATGATATTTCTCATGATAGATTAGCTGCATTTAGATTAAAAATTGCATATTTTTATTACCTGTTGATTTTATGGGCTAACATTAAGCATGGGTGATCATAAGACACCGTGAAAAACATGTTGCCCCATGGTTTTGGTCGTTGATATGTGCAGATAATAGGTCTACGGTGACTAAGAGATTGTTGGAGTTCTCATGACCTCCAGTTCGAGTAGCCTTGCCCACCTCTTCGACAGATCACGTCCCTATTGGAGCCAAATGTTACCCACCACTTCGTGGGTGATATCCCTAGGAGAATTTTTTCTCCATGATGGACCTCAGCCAGTAGCCCCTTGTAACCCCCAACTAGCTCATGCCATTTCTCCGCCACCTGAGCCAGCCATGTGGTCCCTCAACCATATGTATTGATCGTATGTTTGAAGGTGGGCCTCCCGAATCTAAAGGTATGTCTTGTCATTTGGTAATTGAGTACCGGGTTTACTTATCATAGACACTCTTGGGCATGGATTGATGGGAAAATTTGGCGGAAAGGGTGGGCTTAGTTTGTGCTCTTGTCCCCTTGATCTCTTTTCAATGTTACCTTTGGATATTAGTCCCGTGGGATCTCCTTCATTGACCATTTGATTCTAGGGTGGTACTACTTGGAAAACCCCGACTTTGGATGTGTGGTCCCGCTCCCCTATCTACATATATTACTCCCCTTCCACTCACTATACCCACATTCATCATTTCTCCCACCTAGGTCCACATAGGGTTGGTCTCCCTATCCCCTTGCCCCCACCTTGGGTCAGGCTTGAAACGATGCCTAGAGGTTGAAACAGCTAAAAGAAAGGTAAAAGCATAAATGGGCACATTCAACACGAAATTGTACCACAAAATGTAAAAGATGGTCGTGACAAAAATAATTAGCATGTAGGCAAAAGCCAATACATGAGTTCTACCCCATACCCATGGTCATCACCCTAGTTCCATAGGCCCTAAATGAGCCTCCATTATCATTCTGGAACCCATGATTGTCCCAACCCTTGGAGGGCAATGAACCGCCCTACCTTAAAGAGGGTAATCACTACTATATCTTACACATCATGCTCTTCTCCTTTAAGCCCCGAGCAGTTAATTAAAGAAAAATCATAAAAGGAAAAAGGCATATAAAGAAGGGTGGAAAAATCAAGGTCGAGGCAACTCATGTACCATGATTGCTCCCTCCTACACATTATACACCCAGCTATGAGCTTCCCTTTCTCTAGGTTCCCTTGTGCCCCGATATGTGGCCCGGGATTACCCTTCTCATTCCCTATTCCATTTCACCTCTTTGTCACATGCCACCACCATTTAAGGAATGTACCTTGGACATATTATCACCTATAATATGTCGAAACCACCTAATAAGGTACTTGGCTAACCCCCTTTGGAGCCTGAAGACATTAGCACATGCCAAAGCCCACCACGGAAGGGCATACCATAGTGAAGTGTCCACTTGTTGTCCATGGTTTGTAAGCTCTTTTACATGATTACTTTAATGACTTGTTGTACTAGAAGGCTAGGGGATGCATTGGATCTTATCTAGGATTGCAGATGGTACCCATTTGGGTTTGGTCTCCCCATACGGGGTCCCGACCTTCCAGAGGGCTACAGTGGCACATATAGGGTGTGTGTAGAGAGCCATGGGCCTCCACGGCAATAGAAAGCACTCCATGGATCCCCAAAGATGTCCAATGATGGTTAGATATCCACCTTTTGGAAGAGGATGATGCACTTGGTACACTTTACCGAGTTGACCCCACAAATGCACCACACACTTGGCAGGTGTCCCAAGACATGTACGATGACATGAAACAGCGTTCATTCCATCATCTGAGCCCTTACAAAAGGTCTACAGGCATCTTCGACTCATATGGACACTGATGAGGTCATTGGTGTACCCCCACACCCACTAGGAGCACCACAAGTTTTTTTTTTAGAACAAGGGGCCACCCCCTTGTCCATCATATTGGAGGAATTTATTCATCATTATGTACTTGTGGACATCATCAAGCCACTTGGGGGACCCTACGAAAAAACTGACCACAGGAAAATTTCAATCTCCTAGATACAACTTCGTTGGTGGGTCCCCTAGCTCTCCTCTGAATTTGAAGCAAATCCGACAGTGGAATTTCCGAATGCCCTAAGCCCTAGCTCGAGGATCAAGAATTGCCTAGGTGTGCCCAAGGCTAGTACCTAGTAGGATCAATTTGACATCTTTGGGTTAAAGTTCTTGCTTGATCCTTTCCCCTCACCTTGGCCTAGTTAAGAATATCATTGGTTGCCAAAATCCATCCCTTAACCTGGGCTGGGTCCACTTGGCCTTGTGTGGTTCCATTCTTCACCAAAGCTTATTTATCAAGGACTACTCGAGAATCCAAGTTCCCAAAGGATTTTAGGGATTGAGAAAATCCTTTATAGGTCATATTCTTCCACCTCAACCCTCCAATCCTCATCCCCTCTCCCTAGAAAATCAAGTTCCTTTCTTGAAAGGAAAGCAAGTTCCATTCTTCATTCTATCCTAGGGAAAGGGTCTTTAAGGTCACTTCACACCTATTCATTGATCCATCCTTTATAAGTGACTTCCTAACTACCGGGTCTCCTCCCATCGCTAAAAGTCCGTAAAGAGTAGGGAGTCTTAGATGTGGTGACAATGGGCTAAGCCTCTATCGTTGCCCTTGACATAGTAGTTTCCCTATTAGGATTCCCTTTTAGGTCCCCTATTGGTTTGAGTGGTAACAGGTCCCATCTATCGATTTCCCCTCTCTCTCTTCCCTCCATGAGAGCGTACTAGCCAAGGGGAGCGTATTCCTCTTTGGGGTAGCCCCCACCATCAACTATCAAATCGATTTTTCCCTCTTTCCTATTTTGGAGCCTTCTTTCACCTCAAAATTGCAAGTAGGGCCCCTCAACCCATTTTTCCTATTAAATTTTGGGTACTAAGGACAAGTGGTTACCCATGCCTTTGATCTTTTGCCTAGGGAAAAGCGTCCACTCTATTGTACCTCTTTTTCTAAAAGTGACTTTATAAGTGGTAAAGTCAGTCTAATTTAAAAGTGACTTTATAAGTGATAAAGTTACGTTCCAATTTGAAAATGACTTTATTAAAGAAAACAAAGAATTAGAAAGTGAAAAGTGACTATCGAAATAAAAGGCTAAGTGGTTCTTTATTTAAGTGAGTGAGTGATTAAATAGAAAAAGTGAAAATAATGCACATTTATTTTCAGCCCTTGATCTAAAGCTTTCTTAGCCAATGGATCTAAGGATCACTCAAAAGTTACTTAGGTTAGGTCAAAAGGAGAGGAGAAGAGGAAAAGATCATTCTATTCTTTCATGAGCATTTTGAGAGAAAGCAAGAAAGAGCAAAGAAAAATTTTATGAGCGGGGAGGAAGTGAAGAAAAACAGCAAGATCTTTGGCACACATACCAAGGAGCATTTTGGGCACGCTAACAAAGGAGGATCTTGGCATTTACAGCAAAACTGTACAGCGAAGTTTGGCACACATTCAAGGGAGGGTGACAGCATAGATTTCAAGGAACACAGGTTGCAGGTGGAAGGCACAAAAATTGAGGCATCTCGGCATGATTTTCGAGAAGAGAACCTGTTGTACTTTTCTGTATAGGTCGTAGGCTGTGATCTGGGCAAATTCCTCGAGGTTGGCCACACAACATTTATTGTTGTGGTTTTTGTCTGAATTGAGTTTTCTTTTGGCATGGTTTTCGAGGTGAAGTCTTGCACGGAAATCGAGATAAGTTTGTTTTGTAAATGTTAGAAAATTTTCCTGTGTATTTCATTTTCCTTGTAACAGTTTTCAAAAATAAGAAGAGCTCTCAAACTAGTTTTCCCCAAGAGTTGTAGTGGGTTTTTCAGGGTCACATTGACCAAAAATCTCAGTGTTATTTTCTGTGTATTAAAAATAAATTTCATTTCCAGATTTTAGTGTTTTAATCATGCTTGGATTTCACATTAAAAGAATGGAGTGATAAGGGAAATTTGTTAATCGAAGTAGAGTCTGAATTTTTACATGGTATCAGATCAAAGTTGGCTGGAAAGTGTTATTTGGGACAGTAGTGTGTAAATTACAACAGTCTAATTTTTACACATAAAATATTTATTACAGAGTGTGATAGGTTGCTTTTACCCAGACTTGAAATTTCAGTTTTATAGCATAGTGAATCATGACATTGGGATTGAGGGTTGAAGACAGGTTAGATGAGCAGAGTAACTATAGTGCATGGAGGGAGAGAATCCAATGTATCTGTTGAACCTCAAAATTACCCTCTCTTTGACAACTTTTATCACCTCTTTTCCTCACTTTTTCATAAGATTACAGACCTCAATCAATGATAAATGTTAGGTTTTGTCTTAAGGATGCATTAAAATGATTGTCATATTATATTTTCATGCTCTTGCTATTTGGATAGATTTTTGCAATTTAGCTACAGAATGCAGCATGTTCTGCAGCTAACTGTGGATTCCGTAGCTACTCTCATGGTCTGGCAGGTTCCAGGTGTCAAATGAAGAATTGAGCCACATGGGCGTTTCTAGAATCATCTCTATATGGATTCTATCCTATTCACTCGGTCCAAATTGACAGAAAAGTGAGCCTAAGATCATGGTCAAAGGTGTGGTCAAAGTATGTTATCCAAAAGCAGCAGGACTCTTGATTTTCTCTATCGTAGCAAATCAAGAGCCTAACAGTCCTATTACAAGTCTAATTCGAGTTAGCCATGTTGACCACTGGAGTGGCACCTGATGATAATGAGAAGACTCCATGCCCAAAGATGAACCAGAGGACACATGTACCATCAGATATCATCAGTTCAACAATTTTTTTAAACTATACTTCTACTTCTTATCATTTTCTCTTGAATCCAGATTCCACGCCCTACGGGGAATTGTAATAAGTGATGCTAGTAATGATGAACTTGAGTCAGTATTGAGTCTGTAACAGGCCTAGGTTGCTTGAGACCTTGCCAACAAGTGAGTATTACTCTGTGAGCTTTTTTTTTACTCGGTTAATTATCATCTCCCTACCAGAAGTTAATAATTAATTGAGATTTTTCCTCCAATTTTACCTCAAAGCCGGACTACGGCTTGATGGTGAGGTCTTGAGTGATTCCTAGTGTCTAGAGTCAATATATATTACCATACTAGATGACAAACAAAATTTCATGGAATTTGGTTAGGTCTAAGTAGTGATTTTTTAATTTTTTAGATTTCTCGCAAGTCGAAAATTGCAATAAAAATTGTAATTGAATTGCAATAAGTGTTGCCTAGAGAAGCTGTATGAGGTATGAGTAATCAAAATTACACTTTTCACGCTCAACTTTCTACTATGACACACTTTGAGAGGTTAAAAATGTGTTTTGAACCCTCAAAACCCACTTTTCCTAAGTTTAGTGGGAAATCTGGCAATTAATTAAGCCGAAAATTAAATAAATGGAGAAAAATAAATATCCACACATGCTAAATGAAGTGGAAATGAGGTGGAAAATTATGGAAGAGTTAAAGTGAAGTCTCAAAGTGATGTGGACTCCTAAAATCAAGGAAAAGACATGTGCTCAAATAAAATTGAATTTCCGGCATTAAATGAGAGTTGCTTACTTGGAAATTCGAATTTGTGAAGTTAGTGCATATTTGGGAGGATTTGGAAGAATATTTTGTGGAGATTTTTGTGGTAAATTGACCCCACATGGGTTACCAACCATATGCACATGTCATTTCATCATAAAATTCGAATTTGGCACATAGGGAAGAAGAAAATGATGTCCACTTGCCAGAATTCGATTTTTACACTTGGCATTGGAGCTCTTCCACTTACCAAATTCGAATTTGCTTTGAGATCTCTTCTCTCTCACCACTTGGCATATGGTTTTTCATTGGGATTTACTCCCAACTTTCTATATAATGAATCGGCTCTCATATTGATCATTGGATATGAGCTATTGTGTTTGCGGAAGCGCTGCTACTTTGTATATTTTTCAATAATATCAATAAAAAAAACTTTGGGGTCCATTCATGGGTGTTCTTCCTTTGGAGCATGGTGCATTTGGAGCTATTGGTATAATCTTTTCTATGCTTTGAGTTATTTCATTTTTCATGTATTCTTGTGAATTTGCTAGTACACAGCAATCTTGTATTAGCATTTGATTCGAAAGTAGGCTCTAGAGGTTGAAAGTTCTAGTTTATTTTCAAATAAATTTCTAGAAGTTTCAATTCATTGTTTGTTTATCTAAATCTACATGGATTAATGTGTGACTTGAGTATTGTAGAAGAATTCTTTTTGGATCAAACGTGAGGGGAAGTCTTTGGGAGACCAACCCACTCTTGAAACACTTTCAAAGGAACTCTCATTTGTTATTTGGATTTTCATAATTTATCTTACGAAAAAGTGTCTTGCAAGGATTCGTTTGGACATAGTTTGTATGCATGCAATTATTTAAAAAATAAAATATTTTACTTTTCATTGTTCTTCATTAGATCATATTTGCTATTTAAAGAGCTTAAGAATGGCTAGACAAAGAGGAGAGTTTACTCATGCTCTTTGGCTTAGCCTTTTGTAGATTATTGTACAATATTTTGTGATTTTCTGTCTCTAACACTTGGTTGGTTTTTTCTAGCCTTCTTTTTCGAACTTGTTTTCTTGTAGAAACTTGTGAGATTCACCTTCAAGAAACTACTAACAAATTGTTGCAAGACCTTTGAGCTCTAATGTTAAACGAGGACTCTCTATTTTTCCTTTGGTCATGGGTAGTTAAGGAGCTTCCTTGAGGAAGGTCGAGTTCCTTTTGTGGCTTATTTTCTCTCTCTTGGCTGTGAGCATTGAGGAGGCTTAGCCTCTCTTCTTCACTTGTCAAAATCTAATTTATATCGAGTCTTTATATTGCAGAAATTTCTCATCAAAGATAGTCTAATACCTCAAGCTTCATTTGTAAAGGTTTTTCTTGAGCTTGTACGAGGCTTCATGGTCTTTTATCTCTAACAACCAATAAAATTTGTGATTTTGGGAGTGTGGGTTTTACCCATTGGCATCCCAATCTCTCCATTTTTTGGAGAGGAATTATGGTGTGATTTGTTGATCTCTTTAAATTGCATGCATCTCATCTAATTGGTCAATTAACACAATCATGCATTTCATTCATTTCACTAACTATTCACTTTGATTTGCTACAAGTTTTAAGAGCATTTACCTTCATAGCAAATTCAGATTTTGTATATGTAAGCATCTTTACTTGAGTTTATTTAGCTTGAAATCATACTTCAAATTTGCTTATGCTTCACCATTGAGCACACTCTACAATATTAAATTTGATGCATCAAGTAAAACTACATTTTATTTCATGACAAGCAAATATACTTCAAGTTGAAGTTGAATTTTCATTTTCATGTTAATTTACTTTTAGATCTTACATGCCCAAAGCATCACTAAAATTTACCTCCAACTTAAGTTGGTTGAAAAGACGTTTTAGGGACCCTCTACCTCTATGGACTCCTCATTGTGAGATCCAAATATTTGGGCAAGAGTGAGGTCTAAGGATTAGAGTTCAATTGTAACCTTGCTTTAGAACTAATTAATAAAATAAACCAAGAGCACTATCTCATCACATTTACTTGCAAATTTCCCAAAAATTTTGTGTTATCTTGTTGGTTTAAAGATTCACATGCAAATATTATCTCAAGAAACACTTTGGATGCAAGCATTTTCATTCCTTAAATTTTGCAAAAAGTTTAATTCTATGGTACTTGGAAATTTGCTTATTTTTGCAACTTCATTGCATGTTGTCATTTTAATGATCATTATGTTTATCGATGATTGATATATCTTGTTTCATTGGAAAATACCCTTATTTGGTGTTGAAAATTTACTTGCATGTTTCAAGATTGAATGGTTGAATGTTTAATGAGTGCAATTATTGGATTACCTTTTGCAGACTTTACATAGTTTTCTAGTTCATTAGGTATAATTGGTTACCTAACACTATCTCAAGAAGATCACACTTCATAATTGAATATTGAAAGTAACTAAATATACCTTAGATGTTTTCATTGCATTTTTTGCTTATTGTTCTAGGACATTAGAAGATTAAAGTACAGACAGCTACTTAACATCATCTCAATAAGGTCACACCTCATAATTGAATGATGGAGTAACCAGAAGTACATTAGTTGTTTCATTTTTTGCTTTTACAAGCACTGCAGTTTCAATCTTAGTTTTAGAATTAGATCTATGGAATAGAACTAATGATAAGATAAGATAGATGCTCTGTTTTCCAAATTAGGTCTCAACTAGCCAACAGTTTTTGGTTTATTTTTATGAAAATTAGACTAACTTAGAAACACTTCATTTTCTTCCTTCTAAGAATTCATTAGATTCATTTAAATATTTTCATAGTTTTAAGTTAAATCATTCTTAGACATCAAAGAACAAAAACCCCTCAAAACAACATAAAATACAAAACAACGAGGTAGAAAATAGATTAACTAAGCACATACAGTGCACCACACTTCATCAGTTTACAAACCTTGATTGATAATTAACTAAAGCAATTTAAGATATTAAATGGACTAAACATTTTGGCGCCATTGCCGAGGAAGTGTAATTAGGTAACCTCATTTTCTACATCTAAAAAAAAGATGTGTACAGAAAGAGACTCTAGAGGCAGATTCATAGCTAGAGGCAGGAGTTTAATCCCTACAACACCACTCACTCCACCAAGACTAAGAAATGATACACCTCCATCTCAAACTCATACTCCATATTTCACTAGCCATAGACTCCCTGAAGTTTTAAGGTCAGACATCCAATTGGGAGGATCCCCTACTTTATCTACTGAGGCAGTCTTAGAAGAAGAAGATCCTAGGTCTCCAATAGAAGGAGTAACATTTTTCACCTCTACAGGAGAACACATTTTAGCTGAAGAGTTAGAAATTCCTAGTGGAGAGGAAGAAGAAGAACCTTTCTTCAACATACCATTGATAGAAGAACCAGAGGAAGAGTAGTCAACCTTACAAGTTGACTCTCATATCAGCGCTGAAAAATCTATAATGGCAGGAAGAGAAGGAGAAGGAGAAATCTTAAATGGAGAAAATGTACTATTTGGAGGAGGAGATAGAAGTAGGGGTAGAGGAGGAGATAGAGGAAGAGGTAGAGGAAATGTAAAAGGAGGCAGAAGAAATAGGGTAATTGAGAGTTTTTTTGGATTCCCTATAGTTGATGAAGATACCAATGCCACCATGAAAAATATCTCACCTTCTGTCCTCCCAAACTTTCATTGATTGAAAAGTGAAGACCCTGAAACCTTTTTGTTTGAATTTGAAGTCTTGTGTAGAACTTATGATTATTTACAAGACTCTCAAAAACTCAAATTGTTTACTTCAACATCAAAAGAAGAAGCTCTAAAATGGTTCATGATTCTAATCACTAGGTCTATTAAGACAAGGAATGATATGAAGAGAGCATTTCTAGAAAGGTATTTGGATTATTGCATACCTATTAATCACAAGGAAGAAGTGTTTAAAATGATGCAAAAAGAGGATGAAAATTTGGAGGATTTACTTGAAAGATTCAACTATAACATAAAAAGAGCAAAAATGGAAAATTTAGATCAAGACACTTTAAAAGCTCTTTTGTTGAAAACCATTAGAGATGAGTGGATAGACATCCTTAACATGATGGGGAAGGGGGATATCTCTCAACTCCCATTACCTGACATTGGGGAATTATGTATTCATCTCTCAAGAAGAAAATCAAAAACTGGGAAGGGTCCAAGAGATTCTGCTCTTGCTAGGGTAAATAGATCTGCAACTGGAACAGTGAGTAGAGCAGAAATTGGAAACATGCTTGATGAATTTAAAACAGACATTTTAGGGAATCTTAGTGAACAGATAGACACCCTTAAGTAACAAAACAAGCAGAAAGCCGAGACTTATGCTTTAGATATTTTTTGTCCCAAATGTAGAAATAAGCATGCATTAAGAGAATGTCCTCTTGATGCAAAAGTCATAGAGCCCTGTATAATTTGTTCAGGAAGTCATGAGACTAAGAGTTGTCCTTCAATTCCTGGTCTTAAGGTTGTTTTTCAAGAAGAAACAACTTCAAATCCAACAGAATCTTTTTGCTTTGTCTCTAGAAGGCCATGGCAGGGGCCACAAACTCAAGGTTTTAATAACCAAATGTATACTCAGCCCCCACCAAACTGGAATTCTTGGCAGCAACCTTGGCATCAATCTCAATCTCAATCTCAACCTTGGGCTCAAGAAATGCAAAATTCCTATGGAAGATTCTCTCAATACTATCAATATCCTCCATCATATCCAAACTATCCTCCCCAACAAATTCCTCAACAATGTCAACAACCCCAACTCCAAAACCAAAACCAAAATCCACAACTCTCACTACCATTCCCTCAAAGACCAAATTAGTTACCTACCTAACCATTACCAAACCCCAACAATAAAAATCCTCAGAATACCTATATGATAGAAGGACAGCAATTTCCAACCTACATGATTTCTCCTCTAGATCTTAATGATGTCCAACTTAGATCTGATAGGATATTAGAAAAGAAAAAGCCTTTTGTAATCATTCAAGAACAAGACAATTCTGAGAAAGATTTTCTACAACCCAATAAAAGTTTTGAAGAAGGAACATCTCTTCAAAACCAAAATTCTGAAAATGAAAAACAAAAAGAACCAATAAACTCAACTCCTATCATAGAGCAACCATCATTATCTACTTCTACACCTCCTTTTCCTGAAAGATTACAAGTTGATAGAGGGGTAGAAAAACATATTAAGTTTCCTATTATGATTTTCTAGATGAATTGAAAAATGTTTGTATCAAAATCCCTTTGTTACAAGGAACTTCCAATTCCAGCGGTCAAGGAAATTCCAATTTTAGCTAAAACAAGAAAGGAGTTGAGTATGAAGAAACCAGGAAGAAAAACAAAAGAAATAAAAAGAATTCAACTTGTAGGAAAAATAGCAGACATAATGATAGGAAAAATTGTTATTCAAAAATATTTAGATCCAGGAAGTCCAGTTGTAAAAACACATATCAATGAAGTTGAAATTCCAAATACATTGATTGATTTAAGAGCAGCAATAAACATCATGAGCAAATAGACCATGGAACAGCTCAAGCTTCCTAATCTTCTTTATACACCTACATTACTGCAATTAACAGATAGATCTGTAATCAAGCCAGATGGTGTGTTAGAAGATATCTCAGTGCCCTTAGATTCTAGGGAGTACCCTGTTGATTTTATGATCTTAACTCTTAAGAATAATCTAGGAGGACACCCATTCATATTAGGAACACCTTGGTTGGCTACAGTTGATGCTTTCATTAGTTGTAGATCTGGTGACATGTATATTTCTGATGATAACTCAACTAAGAAATTCACTCTATATCCTCCAGCAAGAACAATCACAGAGATAGATGACAAAGAATGGATTGATGATGAAGATGATATACAGCCTCTCTTTACTATTTCAACCATTAGTGAAGATAGTCAAATCTTAAATACAATAGAAAATTATGAATGATTCCAGAATATGAACATGATCAATTTCAAGAAAAATCCAATATTGAATATTTGTCATCTAGGCAGATGTCTCTTTATTCTATGGAAGAATTTGGTAGCTCTACAGTTGAAATCTTTCCAGGGAAAACCTTGAACATAAACAATAACTTGGAAAAATTACAACAGGAAAAGCTAAACAAAACATTACAACAACATTCTTCTGCATATGCATGGGAATACACTGACATGAAAAGAATTAGTCCTAAGACTTGTATACATCACATTTACATTGAGGAAAATTGCAAACCTATCAAACAGCCTCAGAGAAGGATGAAACCAAATCTTAGGGAAATTGTGAAAGAGGAATTACAAAAGTTGCTAAATGTAAACTTTCTTTACCCAATTTCAGGCAGTCAGTTGGTTTCCCCTCTAGTGATTGTGCCTAAAAATAATGGTAAATGGAGGGTATGCATTGATTATCGAGAATTGAATAAAGCTACCATATAAGATCATTTTCCTTTACCCTTTATAGATCAAGTGTTGGATACATTAGCAGGTAAAAAGTATTTCTCATTCCTGGATGATTTTAGTGGTTACAATCAAATTCAAGTAGCACCTGAAGATCAAGATAAGACCACATTCACCTGTCTAATGGGGACTTATGCCTACCGAGTACTTCCTTCTGGATTGTGCAATGCACCTGCGACATTCCAAAGGGCAGTGCTAGGAATTTTTTCTGATCTAATACATGATTGTGTAGAGGTGTATATGGATGACTTTACAGTTTATGGAAATACATTTGAAGAAGCTTTAGGAAAAGGTTTTTAAAACATGTAAGGAAGCAAACCTTTCACTAAGCCATGAAAAATGTTTCATGATGTTTACAGGAGGGATTGTTTTAGGACATCACAATTCAGGAGATGGAATTAAAGTTGATAAATCTAAAGTTGAAGTCATCTCCAAGCTATCAATTCCAAATTGTCAAAAGGATGCTAGAAGTTTTCTAGGATTCACAGGATATTATAGAAGATTTATAGAAAATTTCACCAAAATAGCATCTCCACTCTTCAAACTACTCACCAAAGATTGTGAATTTAGTTGGAATCCTGATTCCCAGTTAGCATTTGAGACTTTAAAAGAAAAAATTCCTGAAGCACCCATCTTAAGAGGTCCAAACTGGAAACTACCTTTTCACATTTCAATAGATGCTTCAGATACAGCTCTAAGAGTTGTTTTAAGACAAAAAGATTTGATCCCCTATACCATCTATTACACAAGCAAGAATTTGACTCCCACAGAGTTAAATTACACTGTAACTGAAAAAGAATTCTTAGTTGTTGTTTATGCTATAAACAAATTCAGACATTATCTAACAAGCTATGAAACCTTTGTTCATACAGATCACTCTGCAATTAGATACTTAATGAACAAATCTATTACTAATGGCAGAGTTACAAGATGGTTATTACTCCTGCAAGAATTCAACATTACTGTTCTAGACCGACCTGGAAAACAAAACACAGTTGCTGATTTCTTGTCTAGAATTCAAAATATCAAAGATGACACTCCAGTTGAAGATAAATTTCATGATGAATATATTTTTGCAATAACTACTCAGACTCCTTGGTTTGCAGATATTGCCAATTACTTAGTTACAGGAAAATTACCTTCACATTTGCTTTCTAGAGAGAAGAAAAATCATTCAATTAAGTGCAAGATACTCATCGATTACTAATGAATTGTATAAGACAAGTCCATATCTCATTATCAGAAGATGTGTTCGAAAAGATGAAATCCCTAAAATTCTTAAAGCATGTCATGATTGTAACGACTCATTCCCGAGTTATACACAATGATATTAGCGTATGTACGGTATAGACAGTTGATCGCTACACCTGCCTATCTCGCACACACCGCACTAGTACACCTAACTACTAATATCAAGCTTACCTGAGTTAGAAATTAATGATAAGGTTTTAGACTAAAATTCATATGGGTTTAGCATAAAAGTATATAAAAAGGATTAATGAAAAGAAAATAAAATTTTAAATAATTAAAATACATACATATATTCAAAGTTAAGCTAAATATTATAATATAAGCCTTAATCTGAAATATCCTTCAAAGTCAGGCCGTATACTTCTAAGCAGATTAAATAAACACAAAGATCACATCTTCTCTTTAATGCCACTGACATATCCCTAAATGATAACCGTACCATCCTTTAAGAAGACCTTATCTAGATGGAGAAGAGGCGGTGAGGAGGTTGAATGGCGATGGGGAAAATTTATATAAGGAGGTTTTGAGGAAAGAAGAGGGGTGGGCGGAAGGAAGATTGAATTGGGAGATTTAATTGTTTGGAGAGGAGTCTCTGTTCTTCTTGGAAATCTGGGCACGAGGGCAGAGGAGACATCCTCTGGGTCTAGGATTGTTCCCGGATTGGCTGGGAGGATTTGATTGATTCGATAAACTGTTTATCTATCCACAGCATCACACAGCATCTACATCACGGGAGGAGAGCCACCGTTTAAAATCACCAACCGTATTCCAGGTACTTATTTTATGTATATAATTGTTTCTCAATTAAAATTTCACTGTTTATTTCCGCTGATATTCATTGAAATACCTTACTGATGAATATATACTTAGTTTAATATGGGTTTTAAATTAAATTTCTGTGTAAGGGATCTTAAACTTCAAGAATTGCAAATACAGCTAAAAGAATTTAGATGTAGGGCACATTCGACCCAGTGTTTCACCATGGGGTGCTCCTGTAATCTTTATCAAGAAGAAGGATGGTTCATTACGATTGTGTGTGGACTATCGAGATTTGAACCGGGCCACGGTAAAGAATAGGTATCCAATGCCTCGCATTGACAACCTTTTTGATCAAATGAAAGGAGCTACAGTATTTTCAAAGATCGATCTGCGATCAAGTTATCATCAACTCAAGATTAGCGAGAGTAATGTTTCTAAGACTGCATTCCAAACTCGTTTCGGGCATTATGAATTCATTGTGGTGCCATTTGGGTTGACCAATGCACCTGCAGTCTTCATGAACCTTATGAATAGCGTTCTCCGCAAATATCTTGACAAATTTGTACAAGTTTTCCTGGACGATATTCTCATTTACTCTAAGAATGAGAAGGAGCATGAAGAGCATCTTCGGATAGTGTTATCTTGTCTTAGAGAGCACAAGTTATATGGAAAATTATCCAAATGCGCTTTCTTCCAGAAGGAAATCCATTACTTAGGTCATATCATATCAGGGGAAGGGATTTCTGTTGATCCTGAAAAGGTAAATACAATCAGGGAGTGGCCGATACCTAAGAATGCACATGAAGTACGTAGTTTTATGGGTTTAGCAGGTTACTACCGACGGTTTGTGGAGGGATTCTCCAAAATTGCGAAACCAATCACAAATCTTCAGTGCAAGGGCATTAAGTATGAATGGACTGAGGAATGCGATAAAGCTTTTTCTGAACTTAAGTGATTATTGACTAGTGCACTGATTTTGCGGGTACCAGATATGGATAAAGATTTTACTGTGTGTACTGATGCATCTAAGCAAGGGTTAGGTGCAGTTTTAATGCAGGAAGCAGGCGTAATAGCATATGCTTCGAGAAAATTAAAAACTCATGAAGAACTTTATGCTACGCATGATTTGGAGTTAACCGCGGTGGTCTTAGCTTTAAAGATGTGGAGACATTACTTGGTGGGGAGAAACTTTGTGCTTAAAAGTGACCACCAAAGTTTGCAGTATTTATTCACCCAGAGAGACGTGAATGCAAGACAAAGACGATGGAGTGAACTCCTAAGCGAATATGATTTTGCGATTTCATATATCAAAGGGAAGGAGAATGTGGTAGCTGATGCCTTAAGTAGAAGACCCCGAATATTCTCCCTCGTACCTATCAAGGTGAACTTGAGAAATCAAGTGCTTGAACATCTTGTAAGAGATAGTTGGTACTTAAAAGTAAGGTCGGGACTCAAAAGCAATCGTTCGAAGGAACCTAAGTTCGAAGGGTATGATTTAGAAGAGGACGGAATTCTACGATTTCACGGAAGGATGTATATACCAAACAGTGGAGATCTCCGAAACACCATCTTGAAGGAAGCACACCGAGCAGTATATTGTGCACATCCCGGGGTAAAGAAGATGTATGCTGACACCAAGAGACTCTTCTTCTGGTCAAGCATGAAAAATGACATTGTCCAATTTGTTGCTAGATGCCTGGAATGTCAGCAGGTAAAAGCTAATCATCGCCACCCAGCAGGTCTCTTACAACCTCATGACATCCCTATGACCAAATGGGAGATAATTTCTATGGATTTTATCGTTGGGCTGCCTCTTACGCAACAAAAGCATAATGCCATTCTGGTTGTAGTGGATAGATTAACAAAAAATGCCCATTTCATCCCAGTAAGAGATACAAATGAAGTAGCTGATGTAGCTAAGGAAATCATCAGATTTCATGGAGTACCTAAGAAAATTATATCCGACAGAGATCCTCGATGCACATCAAGGTTCTGGAATTGTATGCAGTCGGCCTTGAGAACTCAGTTAAATTTGAGTACTGCCTATCATCCTGAGACCGATGGACAGACAGAAAGGGTAAATCAAGTACTCGAGGATATGCTAAGGATGTATGTTATGGACCAACAGTCACGATGGGAAAAGTACTTACCCTTGGTAGAATTTGCTTACAACAACAGCTATCACAGTTCAATCAGGATGCCACCATTTGAAGCTTTATTCGGAAGACCCTGCAGAACGCCGTTAAGTTGGAACAAGTTAGAAGATCGAATAATCGTCGAACCAGACTTTATCCAAGAGATGGAGGATCAGGTAAAACTTATTAGACAACGGTTAAAAAAGGCTCAGGATAGACAGAAAAGTTATGCGGACACTCGCAGGACAGATAGAAGTTATGTGGTTGGAAATCAGGTTTTCATCCGAATCAGACCAAATAAGAGCACCATTCGGTTTGAGAGGGGGACAAAATTATCCCCCCGGTTTATAGGACCGTTTGAAGTCCTGGAAAAAGTTGGACCTGTCGCTTATCGTCTTGCACTGCCACCCCACCTGCACAAAATTCATAATGTATTTCATGTATCTGCCTTACGACACTATATTGCTGATAAATCTCATGACCTTCAATGGAAGGAACTGCAGGTATCGGACGAGGGAACCCTAACGGTCGAACCATTACGTATTCTGAAACGTAGGGTTCGACAGCTCAGGAACCGCCTAATAGACCAAGTGAAAGTCTAGTGGGACAAGTATAGCCCTGGATCGGCGACTTGAGAGGATGCTGAGACTTTTTGCCAGAATTACCCCATCTTATGCTAAATTTTGAGAACTGGAAACTTTTATGAATATGACTGCTCTATTTTGATACTTGACATTTTGAAACACTATGTAAAGATGAGTTTTACTTTGCGGGTACATGGATACCCATAAAGCTAGAATGCTACTTCACTCTACTGATACAGGATATACGCTGTGTGTTTAAAATTTACTGGTGCATGGACACCGATATGCAATATGTCATTTAAATTAACATTGCAAGAATGTGAAGTCATAGATTAGACATTATAGATGAAAATATCTATCAATTTATTTCACTGCATTTCAAATATAATTCAAGGAAAGGAAATAAAAGAGTAACTACATTTTGAATATGAAAAGTGAAACATATAGGTATGCAGATTGAAAATGGTTAAAGCAATGCATTATAAATAGAACATGAATGAACTAAACAGAAGCAGCATCTGAAATGAGAAATTTTAATGAACATATGGATACCTATGTGAACAAATTTTATTTTTATATATCAGTTCTAGGATTGATATCATCTAGATCAAAGTATTTTGAATACGTAGAGATTGTTATATGGGTAACAATTGGTTATGAACAATATAGATGCATATGCTGTAATATGTGTACGAGTGTTTACCTTGCAGATGATGTACCAGTGAAAATTAGTTTACCGAAACAATCTACGTGATGAAAGATTTCCAAGAACAGCTGAGACTCCCCGAGATCCCACGATAGGGTGTTGACCCTGGTCCTACTGGGAGGAATGGAGGTGTTGCCCACTGTTTATCCTCCAATACCTGGAGTCATGGGAGGACTGTGTGAGTCATGCTCCCCTGGACGTGTGATGATGACTGCCGGATGCCTACAAGCATGTCAGTTCGACGTAATCGACTCTAATATCATTGAGGTCTATGAATGGATTAGTAAAACTGATGCCATGGCATATTCCTGTAGAGGAGGGATAGGATGGGAGTGGAAGAGATTATGAAGGATAGGATGATTTTAGAATAGTTTGGAGATTCGGTGAAGATGGGAAGTAACAATTAAATTACCAATACATACTTATTTAAATGAAAATTCAATCTTAAAATACAAGCATTCTACAATTACCCTGATCTCTAAAAACATAATATTGATATGAGTATATAAAACCATAAACTTCGGGACGAAGTTTTCTGAAGGGAGGAAGTATGTAACAACCCATTCTCAAGTTATACACAATGATATTAGCGCGTGTACGGTATAGACAGTTGATAGCTACACCTGCCTATCTCGCACACACCGCACTAGTACACCTAACTACTAATATCAAGCTTACCTAAGTTAGAAATTAATGATAAGGTTTCAGACTAAAATTCATATGGGTTTAGCATAAAAGTATATTAAAAGGATTAATGAAAAGAAAATAAAATTTTAAATAATTAAAATACATACATATATTCAAAGTTGAGCTAAATATTATAATATAAGCCTTAATCTGAAATATCCTTCAAAGTCAGGCCGTATACTTCTAAGCAGATTAAATAAACACAAAGATCACATCTCTTCTTTAATGCCACTAACATCTCCCTAAATGATAACCGTACCATCCTTTAAGAAGACCTTATCTAGATGGAGAAGAGGCGGTGAGGAGGTTGAATGGCGGTAGGGAAAATTTATATAAAGAGGTTTTGAGGAAAGAAGAGGGGTGGGCAGAAGGAAGATTGAATTGGGAGATTTAATTGTTTGGAGAGGAATCTCTGTTCTTCTTGGAAATCTGGGCACGGGGGCAGAGAAGACATCCTCTGGGTCTGGGATTGTTCCCGGATTGGCTGGGAGGACTTGATTGATTCGGTAAATTGTTTATCTATCCACAGCATCACACAGCATCTGCATCACGGGAGGAGAGCCACCGTTTAAAATCACCAACCGTATTCCAGGTACTTCTTTTATGTATATAATTGTTTCTCAATTAAAATTTCACTGTTTATTTCCGCTGATATTCATTGAAATACCTTACTAATGAATATATACTTAGTTTAGTATGGGTTTTAAATTAAATTTTTGTGTAAGGGAGACATTTTGCTGACAAGAGGACAGCCTATAAAATCTTTCATTTAGGATATTATTGGCCATCCATCTTCAGAGATGCCAAAGAATACGTCAAAAGGTGTGACAGTTGCCAAAGGGTAGGGAAACCTGAGTTTACATGGACAGCAAGACCAGATATTTCTTCAAACAAAATATTCTTTGTTGATATTACAGTTTCCCATCTAAATCAAAAATGATGAGGCATAACGACATCTCATCAGGAACAGTATGGTCCGACACAGACTATAACAAGAACATAACATAAAATATGAAATATAGAGAGTGCATAGGGTCATTTTTACATTACATAGAAAATGAAAAATCAAAAGTTAAAGACAAGCCACATAGGCCAAGTAGTGGTATCCATCATTTGGTACGTCGAGGAGTGCTCGAGCCTTCTGGGCAGCGTGGACAGACTAAAGATGAAGAGGATCCATGTGGACGAGGCGGAGGAGGTGGCAACTGTTGTGAAGTAGACAAAACTAGAGGATTCGCGTACTCGTAACACTTTTCCCACAAATTTTCCTCGGTTGTTGGTGTTGTGTTGTAGGTCTCAAACATAGACTGCAACTGTGTAAGCTCCGTATAATCCACGCGGACATAAATAATTTCTTAACCTGACAAAGAAGAAAAAATTCCTTGCGCAGTGCAGCTATTATGGTCTCTGCCTTTAGCCGGGAGGTTTTCTCTAGTGATATGTTCACTTTGCACATGATTTCTGTAATTTTCTGATCATAGGTCATTAGCGGAAAAAGTGCGCCTAACTGTGGATCCTAGCATGGTGGGAGGCCATCTTCTACCAGCATGCGTCATCCCTGATCGAACTTCTCCACTCCCTTTGATACCAGCGCTAAAAACCCCAACGTGTTCACGCGTGCATTTTCTCTTTCAATCATCCTGCTGACATCCAGACTGTCCTGAAATGGTAGAGTACTCCCTGTGTGCGCAATTCTTCAGGCGAGAGCTCATTGAGGTACCTGATATACTTCTTTGCTATTGATGCCTTTTCTTCTCCTTTCCTGCGTCCAACCTCCAATTGGGCCTTAAACTCGTGAATGGAAATCTTCTTGTCATTGACTAGTACAAGAAGGTCCCAATGCTGCTTAACCTCTGCTATGATTTCCCCCCAGACAAGTCACCTTGCTTCTACGAGCGACATGTTACCTTTGATCTGCCCTTTTAAGTCTCTGATAGACTTGTCATGCTCCTGAGCTTCCTTGCGGAGGTTCTCAACCTCTTTTTGTAGGGATGAAACCGTCCTCTGATTTGTTGCTTGCGCGGCTCGGGACTTGTCTAAGAGCCGGCGAATTGAGCGGGTCTCGTCTTCTGACATCCTTAAATCGGATAGGGCCTTGGTGAGCTGCTCTAGGGCAGTCTCGGGATCTCCTGATATAGGAACCACGCATGTATGCCCGTCCCATTTGAATTGCAATTCTGAAAACCTCTCCCTAAGCCCATCAATCTCTTTATCCTTTTGGACGTTCTCTTCCAGCTGTTGAGCAAGAGAGTCAGCGAGAACCATCTTATCCTTTTCTACCTGGACGAGCTCCTCTGTCTGAATATGTTCAGCACGAGGCATGTTCAGCTTTCTCCTCAACTCCTATACTTCCAAGCCTGCTTTGGTAAGAAGAGCTTGCAGTGTTGCATTGGTATCAACCCCCTTTCCTCTTATCATTTTCTTGGTGTTCTCCAGCTGGGTAGCGACGGCCTTAGCGCCAATCCTTTCTCTTCGTTGGTTTTCCTTTATCTTCTCTATCTTCTTTTCGAGTTTCTGTAGGGAAACTGTATGCTTCACTACCTCAGTGCGTAGCATGTCCCCGATACACTGGTGCAAATCCAACTTGTCTATCAAGGGAATGTTGCCCAGGTTAAAAATTATTTCCAACGCCCTATATTGGGATCCAGAAGATGATGGCTGCAAGGTTGACTGCTGGATGGCCAGTATGAGCTATTCTTTATCCATATCCAGCACAGAGGAAAGCCTAGAATGGTGTTTATCCACGAACAGAGAAAGTTCGTCCCTCAACCTTTCCCTTGCAAACTTATTTATGGTCTCAATCTCATCCCTTGCCTCCTGTCTGACCAGTGTGATTGCCCGTGACTATTCTGAGGGGACCGAAGATAAGGCAAAGACGAAGGAGAGTAGAAATCCTGGCTTGTCCTTGTCAAGATCCTTGAGCACAAGGTCCTCATCATCAGATAACTCGACCTCTATGTCATAT
The DNA here is from genome assembly GCA_034641835.2 of Pinus albicaulis. Classification (NCBI taxonomy): domain Eukaryota; kingdom Viridiplantae; phylum Streptophyta; class Pinopsida; order Pinales; family Pinaceae; genus Pinus; species Pinus albicaulis. The sequence goes on from JAXQQM020065698.1 coordinate 47,995, forward strand.
GGCCCTTGAGTTCTCTGTTTTTTTACTAGGGTGAGTTTCCTCATCAACATCCATAATCTCTTGACTTCCTAAGGGAACCCCCTGTTCCTGCTCTTCTGCCTCAACAGGCACATTATCTCCTTTTCCTTCGGCAGTTGAGGATTCAGCCTCCATCTGTGCATCCAAAGGACACGTATCAAGGTTAGCTTTCCATTCAATGAAGGGCCTAGGTTCATGCGTATAAGTTGTTGATTTTATTTTCTTCTTCCTGCTAGTGAGGAATCCCTTAGGGTCATAGTGCCAGACGTCTCCCTGAGGGAGGTTCATCTCCCGCAACATTTTTTCCACAGTGAGGAGGGCATGTCTTGAACTAATGGTGAAAGGGCTAATTGAATTTGGAAGTTTGAAGATGTGTCCCTTCTTCGCAGGCACGAAGTGGACTTGGTAAGCCTTCAAGACCCGTCGGATGAATTCGAGGGCAACGACCCAAATGGATGCGAACACTGGCAGGTGGTAAGGAGGCACCTCTGCACCGTAGACCCTGATCTCAGTGTGGTCATCAAACAGGTACCAATCACCTGTGCAATCCGTCTCGCTGAACTAGCACCAGTCCTTCTGCTCAGGAAAGATTATGGGCAGGGGGTTGTCCTGTATGATGGCATGGGCTATGGACATAAAATCATTAGCGAATTTTGCATACCCCTTCCCCTCTGGCTGCTGGCGAACTGCCAGAGTCCACTCGAAAACGGATCTAGGTTGGGCATTTCTCCTCGAGAATCTGTTCAAGCCTAGACCTTCAAACTTATCTATGTGCTGAAATAAGAACAGGTAAAAAACAAGGGAACAGTATTTGAAAGAACTGAAGGAGAACATCTCTTCAAACTGAGCCCTTATAGCCGAGGATAGAAAGGAAGGGATATCCAAAAGGATCTTTGCCTGCATCATGAGCCATAGGAAAGTTATACCCGCCTTAGTCACCTGCTCAACCTCCTCAAACCCTAACATTCGCGAGATGACTACTAGGATGGGTTGTACATTGCTTCGGACAATTGACAGGGGAATAGAATCTGTGTAAGGGAAAGATGACAAGCGCGAGTCGGAGAGAAGACTGAGGAAACCACTTTCTTTTTCCTAGGTTTGTTTTGAAAAATGGCAAGAGAGGGAGACCTCAGAGAACTCAACACAGTGCTGAGCAGGAGGGTAACAAAGGGCTTTCCTTATGAGTTGGGGGGTAATCTGGAGGATCTTGGTGCCCTGGGTGGAAAGAAAAATGACCCTAAGCTCGACGTAGGCCTCCCCGAGCCAGCTAATGAATTCTGGGAAAGGGTGTGTCGTTGGGGCGATTTGATAATATAGACCCGACTCGAAAACCCTAAATATGTCCTCACCTCTTCGCTGGTAGTCGAAGAGCTCGGCTCTGGTGCGGGCTACATTAAAGGGGTAGATTGGGTCACAGAGTTGAGTGTGAGCGTCAGTGAGGGGTTCAGGTCCAGGGGCAGTCCTGACCTCAAGGCTTGGGGGGTTTCAATTCCATGACAATTCGAAATAAAAACAAAAGGGAAATAGCGAAATGGAAAAACGACGAAATACCTGAAATAGTGCTGAAGTAGCAAAGGGGAAAACGACACGAGAGTGAAAGCGACATGTACTCGAATTTTACCCTGCCTGAGCTAAAAACCGGTAAATAACTAATAGCATTGCACAATCAAGAGTAAAATGTGCTACAGCAAACAGGGTTTTACTGAGTAATCGACGAAGGGTGACACTTGTCGGGCTGACGTCGTAAGGACATTGACAATGAGACACGCGGTGTCAAGTGATTCGCTGGCAGCAGCCGGGTAGGTGGGAGCCACGTGTCGAACGAGGAAGGTACCAGCCTTCATACCGTCTCCTAGACTTACCTTACCAAGCATTTACCTGAGCCAGTTGTCAATTGTGGCAGGCCCTCACGAGTTTCGGCAGAGTGAGTCGAGGCCTCCTTCCCCTTTTCTTTGCCCCACAGAACCCTTCTGATTGGCTCGAAGGAGGGATGACGTCACCTCCTCCGAGGGGGTCGCTTTCGACCATCATAACGTCTGTTGGATGCCGACGGAATGGTGCTAGCCACAGACTCTTGGCGCATGGTTCCGCCACGAAACTGTGTGCGTTGTCTTAATATATGATCCCTATGATATTTGATATGACTGCGCTTGCTCTTTGGAAGCCACCTCCATGATCTTCACTATTTGTTGTCCTCTTAACCTGTGATTCTTCTTCTCTTTTATGCGACGGTTCCCTTCTCTTTTATCAGTGAGGTCACAAGCCAACATTGGCTCCACTTGGGGACGGCACTCTCGCTCCCGAGGGTGTCGAGAACTTCGCAGACCATCTGCTTGTACATTAGTGAATATACCTGTGGCATCTTCAAAACTTCAAGTGTTTCTAGAAAGAGTTAAAACAAAAATGAATGTGGAATTTAAAACGGAATATATATACAGTTTGGAGGATATATACAATGGGCCATGGAGGCCACTGTCAGTGCTGGAAGTAAGGCTTGAGGAATTGCCCGTTCACGGGTATTTCGATTAGGTTCCCCTCCAGATTTTCCAATATGAAAGTGTTGTTATCTTTGACTTCAGCCACCTTGAACGGTCTGAACCAGAGCAGATCGAACTTTCCATGTTTACCCTTGTCCGCCCGTCTAACGTCCCACCTCAAGACCAGGTCTCCTGCCTGTATTTCCTTATCTTTTGCTCTTTGATCAAATAAGTATTTCATTTTCTCCTGATAGTCGGACAACCTGATGTTCACCTGGGCTCGGGTTTCCTCCAGTTCAACAAGCTGATTCATTCTCCTAATGAGATCATTTGGCTCCTCTTCACTATCTTGTAGGAACCTGGCGACGGGTAAAGCAAGTTGAATGGGAAACACCGTTGCTCGGCCATATACCAGTTCGTAGGGAGACTTGCCTGTGGACCTTTTACTGGTAATGCGGTTTGCCCAAAGTGAAAACTTAAGCTGGGAGTCCCAATTCTTCTGATTCTTGTTTATGGTCTTTTTCAAAGTCCTTACCAAGGTTTTATTGGACGACTTAGCCAACCCGTTCCCCTGGGGATAGTAGGTCGTAGAATGTCCCAGAGTGATATTACACTGCTGGCAAAAGTTTATGAACTTGGCAGACTTGAAGGCTTGGGCATTGTCAGTGATGATTTTGACCAGGCACCCAAACCTTGCTATTATATTTTCTTCCATAAATTTGATCACCACCCCATCCGTGGCGTTTCTTGCAGGCACTGCTCCGACCCATTTGTTGAAGTAGTCAGGGACACTCTTGAGGATGTCGAGAATCATATGGCCCCAAGGGGACATTTCGTGAAAGCAAGAAGCCGAATAGATACCAAGGGTATCTAGCAGCCATGAGTACAATCGTACAATCTGAGCCTGGATCTTTTGAGGAAGCCGTAAAGCATCAAGTCAGGAAGGATGCTATGCACAAAGAATATGAGTCCACTATGAAGAATGATATCTGGGATGTGGTTCCAAGACCGAAGGACAAAGCAGTTGTCACCTCGAAATGGCTCTATAAGATCAAGCATGGATCTGATGGTAGTGCTGAAAAGTTCAAGGCAAGATTCGTTGCCTGTGGCTTCTCTCAAAAGGAATTCATAGACTATGATGACATATTTGCACCTATGGCCCGATATACCACCATCTAATCTATCATAGCCCTTGCTGCTACGCAAGGATGTAATCTTCATCAGATGGATGTGAAGATCGCATTTCTGCATGGTGCAATAAAGGAAGAGGTGTATGTGGAGCAACCTCTCGGGTTCGAAGTCCAGGATCGGGACACCCATGTGTGTAGGTTGAAGAAGGCCCTTTATGGGTTGAAGCAAGCACCCAGAGCTTGGTACGAGAGGATAGATAGCTACCTGATGAAGTTGGGCTTCACTCATAGTAATGTTGATCTGAACCTTTACTTCAAGGTTGATAGAGAAAATCCTCACATTCTGGTGTTGTATGTGGACGACCTCTTCCTGACAGGTGTTGACTCTCTCATTCATCAGTGTAAGAGGGAGCTCGTTGCTGAGTTCGAGATGAAGGACCTATAAGACTGATGCATTACTTTCTAGGCCTGGAGGTCTGCCAGAGACCTAGCGAGATTTTCCTTTCTCAAGGAAAATATATTGTGAAGCTTCTGGAAAGATTTGGAATGGTGGACTGTAAGTCTGTGTCGAAACCAATGGAGCTCAACATTAAGAAGTTGAGTAGCAGCGTTGTTGGGCCCGTGCTAGCAAATCCTACTGAGTATCGTCAACTCGTAGGGGCCCTAATGTTCTTAGTGAACACCCGTCCGAACGTATGTTTTGCAGTGAACACTTTGAGTCAACATATGGTTGAGCCTCATCACTTTCACTAGGTTCGTGCCAAGAATCTATTGAGATATCTTCGAGGCACAATAAACCATGGGCTAATATACAATGCTGGGAGCATGACACTCCATGGATATACTGATGCCGATTGGGCTGGCAGTGTGGTGGATCATAAGAGCACATTGGGATGTTGCTTCACACTTGGGTCTGCTTCGATATCATGGATGAGCAGGAAGCAGAAGTCGGTTGCTTTGAGCACCGCGGAGGCCGAATACATTGCAGCGAGTATGGCCTGTTGTGAAGCAGTTTGGTTGCGAAAGCTCTTCAGTGAGCTATTCGAGCATGTGCTAGATACCACCGTGATACTCTGTGATAACTAGAGTGGGATTTGGTTGTCTGAGAATCCCGTGTTCCACGATCGATCCAAGCATATTGATATTAGGTACCACTTTATCTGAGATATGGTACAACAAGGCGCCGTAAGCCTTAATCATATAGGAACTGATGAGCAAGTCGCAGACATTCTCACAAAGCCCCTGGGGAAGGTCAAGTTCCTAACCTTCCATGAGAATTTTGGTATCGTGGAAAGACCCATGCTGAGGGTCCTGTTGGACGATGAGCTCTTGGAGCTCTGGGGGGCTTTGGGGATAGCTTCTCGGAGCTATAAGCACACATGGGGCTAGGCTTGCCAAACCTTGTGGTGCTTCTGCCCCACCATTATGATGTTGAGTTGGTTCACCTCTCATGATCTCTGCCCCATATGCATCCTACCCATTGAGTCCCAGACTCATGGGAAGTACCTCTCATTTGGCCAGTGAGGTGGGAAAAGCTAGAGACCAGTAGCAAATACTGATGGACGCATCAGAGATTGTTGTACTCTCTATGTCTAGGATGGCACGCTCCAACCACTTGATCTGGGATCAAGTATAGTGAGGTTTCGGACCTCCAACTGACTTTGGGTCAGGTAAACCAACTTCGAGTGGGTATGAGACTCTTTTTGAGTCCTATAGAGGTTTCGAACCTCTGGGTTGAATCTGTCAGCCGAGAATGATGTCTTTGTGACTGACCCACTTTTGTTCTGAAATAAATAAGCCAGCAAAGCAAGTTACGGCGGGATGATGCACGATGTTTGGATGGCACAGGTGGATGGAGTTCTCCCTAGTTGAGAGGGAGTGTTAATTTTGGACAACTAGGTTCAAACTCCATGTTGTGATGCTCAGATGAAGATGCCAATATTTTTATTGAATTCCTCTTTTGGAGAGGTGCAAGATCAATCTAAGGATCATCTTGATCCGATGAGCAGAACATTTATTTTGAATTTATTCAAAATATGTGCAGGTCTATCTGAAATGAAATGTAGGCTTGAAGCCCCAGCGGTTGTGTCACACACCCTCATTGATGGATATAAATAGGTCAACGTTGGAGGTCATTTTCACTCATCCATCACATCACATTCTCTCTCCTCATTTGATTGGTTCGATCACCTTGGAGGCTCTTCTTCATCCACACGTGGGAAAATTGCAGAAAGAAGATTTATGTTTCTGACCTAGGGTTTTTCAGCGCAAATTTGACCAGCGTTGACTTTGGTCAACACTTGGTCAAACTGACCCGAAACTTGGTCAAAATTTCGATTTCCTTAGTCCGCATTTTTGGCACTGAAATCGAGGTTGACCGTTGACTTTGACCGAGTTGCATTGACTTTTTGTTGTTGTTGTTTTGTGTTGACCATTGACTGGGACAGCGTTGACTTTCATTGACTTTAAGTTGACTGATCTGGCTATCCGTGAGGGTTGTGTGACACTTCTGGTTGGCTGACCATATTGAGAATTTGTTGGTTGAAGCATCCTGCTGACCGCCGTCACGCACCAACACACATATATTTTTGGCTTGTCTTCTGTCGATCTACTGGTATGTTCTATCTGCATTTTACTTTCTTGTTTATGTGATTGTTGACTGATATTGGGGATAAAAAGTAAAGTTGCATCAAGCATAGAACATCTACAAAAATTTACAGGTGAGGTCCAGGTAACCTGAATGTATAATTTGTCGATGTTTTCTCTGATAGGTTGGATCAGTACCTGTCTAGTCAACAAGAGATGGCTCAGTGCATTAAGAGAGAATTTGAATGAGAGCAAGTCTTCTAGAGAGTAATCGACTAGAGAAGCTGAGATGTCTTTGAGAACCAACCTCTCGCCTGACCCGAGGGAGGATTTGAACCGAGACCCTCTGAGGAGCAAAGTGCAAGATAGGGATACCTCTCTCTCCTAGTGGAAAAGACTTTGAGAGATAGAACGCTATCAAGGAAAGAAACCAAATGGAAAATGACCTCAAGTTGGAAAGGGTGGATGTTGAACTTTTCCTAGATGATAGGTTGTGTTATCGTTGGCTTACATCTAATGATGTGCCTAAGAAGAAAGGTCTATACTCTCTTCAGCCTAGTCCAGTTTGTCAACAACAAGCTTAGTGCCCAAACCTCGAAGCCATAGAGAAATGTGGGTCTAATATTTGCCTCCATGAGGTAGAGTTTAGTCAAGATGTCATAAAATTTCCCCTAGAAACACTATCTCTCAATGAGAGCCAGTGAACCATAGCCTTTACTGAAATCAAGAATGGAGGGCCTGTCACAACCCAAAGTGAGGTCCCATGAACTAGACTCTAAGTAGGTGTAAGCTACGGTGATCTCAATCTTTGTCCCTCGATAGTAAAAATGTAAGTCTATAAGAGATCTCTTTAGTGCATTGAAGATCATAAAACCAGGTTGATTGTTAGCTATCAGAGTTCACAAAAACTAGCCAGTGCATTGATTCGTCTCAGGAGTAGAGGCTAACAAGACCAAGTCATTAACAAATACGAGCAAGGAAATCAACACTTGATAGAGAAGATAGCCATCCCCCTCTTGGATATGCTCCTGGAGGAAAGACTCTAACTCATAAACATAAATCCCACAGAGGGTCGGTGAGAGGGCGTGCCCCTATTCATCCCAATGGTACTCTCGATGAAGTTTGAAAGGCCATGTGCCATCCTGAGGCATCCCAAGATTGACTCAATCTCATGATAACTTCCCACAAGAACTTAGATATGTCAATGTTGTGAAGTCTATGGAATAATGCCTCCCTTTGCATTATGTTAGACGCTTTCTGAAAGTCTACAAACTGACTGTAATCTTCAAAGAGTGTTGAAATTTGGTACCGGAGGACAGGTGGTTCCCTAAGGCTTTGATCTTTGGCCTAGGGAAAAGTGTCCAAAAGAATTTAATTTTTCTCCTAAAGTGACTTAAGTTATAAAGTCAAATCTAATTTAAAAGTGACTTAAGTGATAAAGTTACTAAGTCTAATTTTAAAGTGACTTTAATAAAGTCAATGTGAAATTAGAAAGTGAAAAGTGACTTCGGAAATAAATGACTAAGTGGGTCTTTATTAAAGTGGGGTGAATTAAAAAATAGAAAGTGAGATTTAAATGAGCATTTAATCTCAGCCCTAGATCTCAATCTATCTCGGCCATTGGATTTAGGGATTCCCCAAAAGTCACTTAGGGTTAGGTTAAAGGAGGAAAAGGAGGAAAAGGTCATTCATTCTTTCATGAGCAGATTGAGAGAAGGAGAGCAAGAGAGCAAGGGAGATTTATGGGCAGTGAGGAGAAGGAGGCAGCAGCTTGGCACGCATTCCAAGGCAGCATTTCAGCAAGACATTTCAGCAAGACAAGTACAACAGATTTAGCAAACAGCAGGCAGATTTGTTGAGCACGGTTTTCGAGAAAAGGAGGCCGTACAGCAAGGTTGGGCACAGATTTCGAGGCAGCAAAGGGGCAGTTTTATTTGGCACGTTTTTCTAGGCAAGCCGTACAGCAAGTGGCTGTACTTTGCACGGAAATCGAGGCAGATTCCGTACAGCAAGTTTTTGCTGTCTTTTGGCACAAAAATCGAGGTCTGCACAGCAGCATTTATTTCTGTTTTGGCACAGATTTCGAGGTGGCCATACAGCTGCATTTATTGCAGATTTCTGGGCACGCAAATCGAGAAATCCGTACAGCATTTATTGCTATTCCTGTTTTGTTGTTTGTACATTTTCCGAGGCGGTGGTTAAGCACGGAAAAAGAGATAAGTTGTAAAAGTCTGTTTGCTGATTTTTATTTTGCTAAATATTTCTCTCACTGTAAAAGGCATTTTCCAGAAATAAGAAGGAGCTTTCAAACTGGTTTTCCCCAAGAGTTGTAGGGGGTTTTTCCAGGGTCAAGTTGACTTTGCTGATTTTTATTTTGCTGAATATTTCTCACTGTAAAAAGCATTTTTCAGAAATAAGAAGGAGCTTTCGAACTGGTTTTCCCCAAGAGTTGTAGGGGGTTTTTCCAGGGTCACCTTGGCCAAAAATTACTGTGTTATGATGTGTTGAATGGCTGTTTGTTACTGTTGTTTTTTATTTCTCCATTTTCCAGCATTCTGAAAAATTTCCAGAATTTGTGTTTTCAGCAAAATTTATTTTCCAGTTTGTTAAATGTATGGATATGGGAAAGGGCATTTTACAATTTTGGAGTAATAAGGTGAAAACTGAAAACCGGGGTGGGAAACTATAAATTTCTAGATGGTATCGAAGCTTGAGTGTTGAAGGGCAGTTTGGGACAGCAAGGAGGAAAATTACAGCCTGCTGATTTTTCACTCAGAAAATTCCAGCAAGCTGATTTTTCACAAACAACAGTTTTATCTTTACTACAGCAGTGCTATTTTTCAGTTTTAGGACAGCAGGATGTCTTTGGGACTAAGGGTGGAGGATAGGTTGGATGGGCATTCCAATTATAGCATTTGGAAGGAGAGAATGCAGAGTATCTTTGAGGAGGCAGAAGTCTGGGACATTATGGTGCATACCACACAGAACCCTGTAAATGTGCCTACTGATGCTACTCAGTTGGTAGCATATAATAAAAAGAACAACAAGGGTAAGAGATTGATTCTAGACGGAATCAAAGACCATTGCATTCCTCATGTGAGAGGGAAGAGAAATGCTCATGAGATGTGGACAGCATTGTCCAATCTCTACCAGAGTACCAATGAGAACCGGAAATGGTCCTGAAGGAGAAGCTAAAGACCATTAAGATGGGCAATGATAGTGCAGCTGGATATCTCACAAAGATTACTAATGTGAGAGATGAGTTGGCAGCGATTGGAGAGGCCATTCCACCCACTGAGTTGGTGCGGATTGCAGTGAATGGCCTCCCCAGTTCATGGATGAACTTTGCTGATGGGGTTTGTGCACGTGGGACCCTTCCCACATGGGAGAGGTTTTGGGATGATTGCATTCAGACAGAGATCAGGAAAGGTCAGCTTGGGGCAGCCAAGCCAGTTGAGCAGGATGAGGATGTAGCACTGTTGGCAGGACGCAAGAAAGGCAAAGGGAAGAAGAAGGCTTCCACAAGCAATGGTGGGGGAAAAGGCAAAGGTAAAGGTAAACAGGATAACTCACAGAAGGACTATTCCAAAGTGAAGTGTTGGAATTGTCAGAAGATGGGACACTATGCAGTTGTGTGTCCGGAGAAGAAGAAGAAGAAGGGGAAGAACTAGAGCATGGCAGCTTCAGCAGAGGTTGAGGACTTTGCAGATCGCTTTGACCGGGAGTTTGGGTTCATTGCGTGTGAGTCTTCTAGTGCAGGATTATCTGCCATAGAGGTTCAGAGGGAGCATGCATTTCCCTCTATTAGCGGAGCATCTTCGGGTATCTGGTATGTGGACAGTGGGGCTTCACGTCACATGACAGGAGTCCGTGAGTACTTCTCAGAGCTTTCAGAGAGTGGCACCGATGTAGAGGTAGTACTCGGTGATGACAGAGTTGTTAGAGCAGTCGGTGTGGGAACATTGACATTTCAGAGGGAGTCCAAACCTCCCTTGAAGGTGTCAGATGTTCTTTATGTGCCAGGGATGAGGAAGAACCTCATATCCGTCTCAACTTTGGAGGACAGAGGATATGAGGTACTGTTCAGGGGAGGACAGGTGTTGATGTATCCCAAAGGCACTCCAGCTGATTCAGCTAGAGTGATAGGTGTACGCCATGCAAAGGTGTACAAGTTTGCATTTCAGTCCCTTTTGGCATTGAGTATAAGAGGAATTTAATGTTAGAGCTTTTAAAGGGGCCTGAAGTTGTGTGAGATCAGCACAGATGGGGCACATGGTCATAGATTTCGGTGATTCCTATGGAGATCACGATGGTGTGTGCTTGGTTTCTCAAGATCATCACTTCTGATACTTGCATGAGGATGCGATGGGCAAGCCCAAACTCTTTCCCCGCCAAAGGATGCAGAGCGACTAGCAACGGATTTGATTCATTCCGATGTGAGCGGTCGGATGTCTCATGTTTCCTTGAGTGGATATGAGTACTATGTGGTATTCATTGATGATCACTCCAGGAGGACCTGGATTTATTTCTTGAAGACCAAGAGTGAGGTCTTCAAGCGGTTTCAGGAGTTCAGAGCTCTTGTGGAGACACAGACAGGTCGGAAGATCAAGTCCCCGAGGTCGGACAATGGAGGAGAGTACACCCTTGGAGAGTTTGTTGACTATTGTGCGAAGGCAGGCATTAGGAGGGAGTTCACTGTTCCTTACAACCCCCAGCAGAACGGGGTTGCGGAGAGGAAGAACAGATCCATCGGAGGGGCTGCCAAAGCCATGTTACATGATCGGGGGTTGCCATTGTTTTTGTGGGCAGAGGCCTGCAACACAGCTGTTTACTTGCAGAACAGGAGTCCGCATCGTGCCTTGGGGCACATGACTCCGGAGGAGGCTTTTTCTGGGAAGAAGCCTGATATGGGTCATCTTCGTATCTTTGGGTGCATGACATACTCCTACATATCCAAGGAGAAGAGGACCAAACTAGAGCCCACCGCAGAGAAGGGTATCTTTGTGGGCTACAGTGAGACCTCTAAGGCCTTTCGGATTTACATTCCTGCGCAGAGGAAAGTTGTTGTCAAAGGGACGTGAAGTTCGAGAGGACTGTGGCCTAGAGGTCAATGTGATAGAGTATCTGGACCAATGAACCTCGCAGCGCTGAGTCACCACAGGGATCCGGGGCAAGGTGGATCGGGAGGATTCGAGTATCTATGATGATACCGGGTCCGTCAGTCCGCGTTGGGAGTGGTCGCAGAGTCGGGGAGGGGGTGGTGCTATGGGCGCGCACGCGCAGCACCAGCGTACGCTTCACCGGGAGTCCACCGATGATCGCCACACGGCACCAACATCTGGCTAGGTGTTCGGGTGCGGGTGGCAGGAGAACGCCATGCAGCGAGGAGTTCAGGCTCCTGATGTTGAGGAGGAGGAGTTTTATTCTCCAGCGGGAGAAGTGTGCTCAGGGAAGAGGAAGCCCAAGTGGCTTCAGGACACCTTGAGAGATGCCACATCTGTTGCCGAGCCTAAGAGGCCGGTCAGAGAGAGCAGACCACCTGAGAGGTTTTGTAGCTATATGGCAATGGCTACCAGCATCCTTGACTCTGAGCCTTCTAGCTATGAGGAGGCAGCTAGCCAGCAGGTCTGGAGAGAGGCCATGCAGGAGGAGTATTCTTCTATCATGAAGAATGATGTTTGGGAGGGGGTGCCGAGGCCTGAGGGCAAATCCGTGGTTACTTCCAGATGGCTTTACAAGGTAAAGCATGCTGCAGATGGCAGCATTGAGAAATTCAAAGCGAGGTTTGTGGTTAGAGGGTTCTCCCAGGTAGAGGGAGTTGATTATGAGGAGACCTTCGGTCCCGTGGCTCGATATACTTCGATCCGCTCCATTATATCGATAGCAGCAGAGATGGGTTGGAAGATCCACCAGATGGATGTGAAGACCGCATTTCTCAATGGCTTTATACAGGAGGAGGTGTACATTGAGCAGCCACAGGGCTTTGAGGTGCATGGGAAGGAGTCCCATGTGTGCAGATTGAAGAAGGCCCTTTATGGCCTGAAGCAAGCTCCCAGAGCTTGGTACTCCAGGATAGATACTTACTTGCAGAAGATGGGTTTCACAAAGAGTGAGGCAGATCCGAACCTTTACTATATTGTGATAGGTGAGGAGCCTCTCATTCTGGTGCTGTATGTGGATGACTTGGTCATTACAAGTGCAGAGAGACTCATAGAGCACTGCAAGAGAGATCTTGCGTCGGAGTTTGAGATGAAGGACATTGGCTTGAAGCATTACTTTTTGGGTTTGGAGGTGTGGCAGGAGGAGGGGCATTTCTTCCTGGGGCAGGGGAAGTATATTGTGGACATCCTTGGCAGATTCCACATGGAGGATTGTAAACCCATGTCGACATCGATGATCACCAACTGGAAGAAGCTTCATGCTTCGGATTCCGAGTTGGTGGATCCCACATTGTACAGACAGCTGATTGGTTACTTGATGTATTTGGTCAACACTAGACCAGATATTTGTTTTGCAGTCAACACGATGAGTCAGTTTATGTGTGAGCCTAGGAAGGTTCATTGGGTGGCTGCAAAACACATTTTGCGATACTTGCAGGGGACAGTGGATTATGGTCTGGACTACAGGCAGGGGGATGGAGTGAGATTGGCAAGTTACACTGATTCTGATTGGGCAGGTTGTGCTTCTGATAGGAAGAGCACTTCAGGGTGCTGTTTTGGGTTGGGTTCGACAGTAGTGTCATGGTTCAGCCGAAAGCAGCAGTCAGTAGCATTGAGTTCAGCGGAAGCAGAGTATATGGCAGCCAGTCTAGCTAGTTGTGAGGCCATCCGGCTTCGCAAGATGTTGTTTGGCTTATTTGGTCAGCCGTTGAGACCTTCAGTGATTTACTGTGATAATCAGAGTTGCATTAAACTCACAGAGAATCCAGTATTTCATGACAGGTCAAAGCATATCGGGATCAAATATCATTTCATCAGAGACTATGTTCAGAAGGAGCTGTGAAGCTTGAGTATATTCCCACTGATGAGCAGGTTGCAGATATTCTTACCAAAGCCTTACCACGGGGCAAGCATGTCTACTTGCAAGAGAGATCTTGCGGCGGAGTTTGAGATGAAAGACATCGGCTTGATGCATTACTTTTTGGGTTTGGAGGTGTGGCAGGAGGAGGGGCATTTCTTCCTGGGGCAGGGGAAGTATATTGTGGACATCCTTGGCAGATTCCACATGGAGGATTGTAGACCCATGTCGACACCAATGATCACCAACTCGAAGAAGCTTCATGCTTCGGATTCCGAGTTGGTGGATCCCACATTGTACAGACAGCTGATTGGTTCCTTGATGTATTTGGTCAACACTAGACCAGATATTTGTTTTGCAGTCAACACGATGAGTCACTTTATGTGTGAGCCTAGGAAGGTTCACTGGGTGGCTGCAAAACACATTTTGCGATACTTGCAGGGGACAGTGGATTATGGTCTGGACTACAGGCAGGGGGATGGAGTGAGATTGGCAGGTTACACTGATTCTGATTGGGAAGGTTGTGCTTCTGATAGGAAGAGCACTTCAGGGTGCTGTTTTGGGTTGGGTTCGGCAGTTGTGTCATGGTTCAGCCGAAAGCAGCAGTCAGTAGCATTGAGTTCAGCGGAAGCAGAGTATATGGCAGCCAGTCTAGCTAGTTGTGAGGCCATCTTGCTTCGCAAGATGTTGTTTGGCTTATTTGGTCAGCCGTTGAGACCTTCAGTGATTTACTGTGATAATCAGAGTTGCATTAAACTCACGGAGAATCCAGTATTTCATGACAGGTCAAAGCATATCGGGATCAAATATCATTTCATCAGAGACTATGTTCAGAAAGGAGCTGTGAAGCTTGAGTATATTCCCACCGATGAGCAGGTTGCAGATATTCTTACCAAAGCCTTACCACGGGGCAAGCATGTCTACTTCAAAGACAAGATGGGTGTGGTGAGGAACACCTTCCTCGGTAAGAGGGAGTGTTGAAATTTGGTTACCGGAGGACAGGTGGTTCCCTAAGGCTTTGATCTTTGGCCTAGGGAAAAGTGTCCAAAAGAATTTAATTTTTTCTCCTAAAGTGACTTTATAAAGTTATAAAGTCAAATCTAATTTAAAAGTGACTTTAAGTGATAAAGTTACTAAAGTGACTTTATAAAGTTATAAAGTCAAATTTAATTTAAAAGTGACTTTAAGTGATAAAGTTACTAAAGTCTAATTTTAAAGTGACTTTAATAAAGTCAATGTAAAATTAGAAAGGAAAAGTGACTTTGGAAATAAATGACTAAGTGGTCTTTATTAAAGTGGGGTGAATTAAAAAATAAAAAGTGAGATTTAAATGAGCATTTAATCTCAGCCCTAGATCTCAATCTATTTCAGCCATTGGATTTAGGGATTCCCCAAAAGTCACTTAGGGTTAGGTTAAAGGAGGAAAAGGAGGAAAAGGTCATTAATTCTTTCATGAGCAGATTGGGAGAAGGAGAGCAAGAGAGCAAGGGAGATTTCTGGGCAGTGAGGAGAAGGAGGCAGCAGCTTGGCACGCATTCCAAGGCAGCATTTCAGCAAGACAAGTTCAGCAGATTTAGCAAACAGCAGGCAGATTTGTTGAGCACGGTTTTCGAGAAAAGGAGGCCGTACAGCAGGGCCGTAGAGCAAGGTTGGGCACAGATTTCGAGGCAACAAAGGGGCTATCTTATTTGGCACGTTTTTCTAGGCAGGCCGTACAACAAGTGGCTGTACTTTTGCACGGAAATCGAGGCAGATTTCGTACAGCAAGTTTTTGCTGTCTTTTGGCACGAATTTCGAGGTCCGTACAGCAGCATTTATTGCTGTTTTGGCACAGATTTCGAGGTGGCCATACAACTACATTATTGCAGATTTCTGGGCACGCAAATCGAGAAATCCGTATAGCATTTATTGTTGTTCCTGTTTTGCTGTTTGTACATTTTCCGAGGCGGTGGTTAAGCACGGAAAAAGAGATAAGTTGTAAAAGTCTGTTCGCTGATTTTTATTTTGCTGA
>JAXQQM020072157.1:0-87350 GCA_034641835.2 Pinus albicaulis
CTACTTTTCATGTTGTGTATATAACTTTCCAACTTGGATTTCGCAGTGCGGTCCCTTTTGGCTTCTTCATCTTCCCTTCGGAACCGCTCTGCGTCTCGCAACATCTTCTCTATCTCCCCTTTGCTCAGCCGACCACAGTTGTTGCTGATGACAATGTGATTACTTACCCCGCTACCCTCCTCGCGGGCTGACACTTTCAGAATTCCATCCACGTCCACTTCAAATACCGCTTTAAGCTTTGGCACTCTACATCTCGCTGCTGGAATTCCACGCAAGGAAAATTCACCCAGAAAATTGTTGTCTGCTGTCATAGTTCTCTCACCTTCGTAAACTGAGAAAGCTGCAGCCACTTGATTGTCCAACGCTGTAGTAAAATTTTCCTCCCTTCGTGTGGGAATAGGAGTATTTCTGGGAACGACTACAGCCATCACCCCAGCCTCATTCTCTATTCCAAGACTCAAAGGAGTGACGTCCACACGTACTAACTGGACGCTTTCATTGTTCATGGCCACCGCCTGAAGTGCAGCACCGTATGCAACAGCTTCATCAGGATTTATGCTTTTGCAGACTTGCTTTCCTTGAAAGAATTGCTGCAGTAATTCCTGTACCTTCGGAATGCGCGTAGAACCTCCAACTAAGACTACATGGTCAATCTGTTCTTTGGTCATCGTAGCGTCTTCCAGACACTTCTCCACCATTTCCATGCACTTTTTGAACAAGTCAACGTTGAGTGCTTCGAACTTGGCCCTAGTAATCTTCATGTGAAATTCTAGCCCTTCGTACAGAGAGTCAATATCTATCACAGTTTCCACGGCAGATGACAGACTTCTCTTTGCCCTCTCGCATTCTGAGCGCAGTCTCCGAAGAGCTTTTGCGCTTGTACTCAACTCCATTTTGCTTTTCCTCTGGAACTGTTGAACACAATAATTGAGAATCCTATTGTCAAAATCTTCACCGCCCAAGTGCATGTCCCCTCCAACACCCTTTACCTCAAATCGGCTATTTTGAACAGTGAGAACAGAAACATCAAATGTACCTCCACCCAAATCAAAAATCAAAATTGCCTTTTTATGATTGGACAAATAAAGATGACTGTCAAACCCATAGGCTATGGCTCCCGCTGTCGGTTCGTTAATGATTCTCATGACGTTAAGTCCAGCGATAAGAGCAGCATCTTTAGTAGCTTTTCTCTGAGAATCGCTGAAATAGGCAGGCACAGTGATCGACAGCATCCTTGACATTAGAGCCAAGATTGTTTCAGCTATGGTCTTCATTTTCACTAAAACCATAGCAGATATCTCTTACCATAGCAAATATCTCTTCCGCTGTAAACTCCCTCCTCTCGCCTCTATAATCAACTTGGATGAGAGGACTGTCTTTACGTCCAGAGACTACAATGAAGGGCCAAAATTTCATGTCACTCTGCACACAAGGATCGCTGAATCGCCTTCCAATGAGTCTTTTGACATCGAAAATGGTACTCTGAGGATTCATGGCGCTCTGATATTTTGCAGCGTCCCCAACGAGCCTCTCAGATGGGGCAAACGCAACTACTGAGGAAGTTGTTCTGTTTCCCTGATCATTGACAACGATTGCAACTCTATCATGTTGCCATACTGCAACGCAGCTATAGGTTGTTCCAAGATCGATGCCAATAGCCTTCCCTTTGCCTTTATTATCCATCTCGACGGTAGAAAACACAATATTACCAACCACGGGAAGCAGAGACAAGAAAATAAGAAAATAAGAACGGAGAAAGGGTGAGGAGTAAAATGGTGTTAATCTATTTTCACTATTAAAAGAAATTATTCAAACACTCTTTGTCAGATTTTTTGAAATTTTTTTACCAGATTCCAGCAAAACTGCTATCCAAACAATTTTGTTGCTTTCTCTACAACTCCATTTTAAATTATAGAATTTTATTATTTAGTAGATAAATTCAAAATGCACACCTACACCAATTTTTTTAACTATACTACTTTTTTTAAGCTTTTTGTTAACTTTAATAGTTATTTTTAAGCTTTTGTTAACATTCAGTAATTTTTTTTAAAAGCTTTTGTTAACTTTCATGGTTTTTTTTAAAGCTTTTATTAACTTTCCTGGGTGTTTTTATTAACTTTCTTAGGTTTTTTTAAAAGCTTTTGTTAACTTTCATTATTTTTTTTAAAGAGCTTTTTGTTAACTTTCATGTTTTTTTTTAAAGCTTTTATTAACTTTCCTAGGCTGCTTTTATTAAATTTCCTAGGTTTTTTACTAACTTGGGTTTTTTTTTAAAGCTTCTTTTAATTTTTAAAGATTTTTTTTTTAAAGAGAGAGCTTTAAAGTAAAAATTTAATAATATTAATAATTTTGAAAACATAAATATATTTAATCGATCATGATGACATTTAACATAGTTACATCTAATTAAGTTAAATTAATAAAATATATAAATAATATATACATAATGATATATTAACTATTATAACACAACTTTAATTAACTATTAAGATATATCAATGTTAGATTTTAAGTTTTTGTGGTTGTCATGGGTAAAGTTTATCTAGAGTGTAAGATATATTATTATAATTAATATAATATTTAATTATAATTAATATCACACATATACAGATAAATGTCTTTCAGAATAATCACATTATTAAGATTTGGTTATTATTATAGACCAAATCTTAATGATGTGATTATTTCGAAAGACATTTATTTACAGTATGGATCACAAAAGTCTTAGATCTAAGACTATACATATATTATATTATATTATAATATCTCAATCATGATATAGAAGAAGAGCATATGTTAAGAACATCTATAGTTTTGTTGACTTAACAAGTTAAGAAGGTTGGTAGTGTAGTAAATGTTTTCCCAAGGTGTTTTCTTAATTGACCAATATTATAACACATCAATTCATTTTTAGATTTTGTTTGGTCAATTTTATGAAATCCAACAAAGATATTTTGAATTTATAAGTTTAAGTTACTTACTCTATATAGTATTTAAATATAGAATTTAAACAATGAAAAATTATACATTGGTACCATTTGTTTTATTGCAATCTATCTAGAGATGCTTGAAATATTTGATCCCCCATTGGTGCATGTTAAATTCTTGTTTAAGATGGTTCTATACTTGGTTATAATATTAGCCTAGATCCATCTTACTTTGGATCTATCATGCGCCGAGAGGGATCAAATCTCTCGAGGTGCAAACCTATTTTTTGAGTGCAAAACTTGAGGAAAGGTTTGCACCTCGAGAGATTTGATCCCTCTCGGTGCATGATAGATCCAAAGTAAGATGAATCTAGGCTAGTTCCAATCGGAGGCATCAACGTCACATTTTTCAGATTATTAAAATTTTTGTATATTTTTGAGATGTACATCATACTTTGAAATTTTGAAGATTAGAAATACAAATTCTAACAAATGTTATTAATATAAATATGTTTGGTAATCATAAAAATGAACTAATTAATATATTAAATAACAAATACACCTATCATATCATTGAAATGTGATATGAAGAATATATTGAAAAATACATAATTTATTTAGTATTTAGCCTTAACCTGACTTCTTCTTCTTTTCTCTTAGAAACACCGGCACATTTTGCCATCTTTTCATATCGATCATATGGAAATGGTGGTTGAAATCGAAGACCATCCAAAGATTTAACTCGAGATATTGCAGTAAAAGTGAGACCTTGTCGCTCTGTCCTTCCAATATCAATAGTTGCCTTTTCTAGTGTCAATCCCTGGGACTTATGAATTGTTAATCCCCAAGCAAGTCGCAATGGAATTTGTCTATTATTGCCTCTTTCAATAGGTATAATAGGAATAGTATGAGGGAATAATTCATCCCACGCAACTCCGACATAGTTATCAAATGTTACTAAAACATATGTAGGAGGATTAGGAGGTGATGTTCCAAGATTATACACAATATCTTCAACTACTCCAAGAGCACCATTGACAAGTCCTGCATTAGTCCATAAATTTGAAGTTAGCATAACCCGAGCTCCAACAGCAAGAAGGACCTCATTATCCAAATTTTCCTCATCTGCTTCCATGTTGTTGTTGTTATTTGATCTTGTAGCAAGACTACGTGCAACAGGGTGATTTAGGGATACCAAGCAACGCTTATTGTGATTGTGCACATCATCATTTGTTGCGAACAAATGTGTAGCCTTATTAAATGACTCTTTTGTTGAAGCATCCAATTTGGAATCTGTACGTGTCATTAGTACTTTCCAATCTTCTATTGTTGGAATCGCATCTCTAACGTTCATTAATAAATGACGAAATAATCTTTGATCATTGCTTTGTCCATCTTGCCTGTATACTGTATCAAGAGTTACAACAGTTGTGAATAAATTCCATAATTCTTTTGCATGACCTTCACATGCATATGCAGGTCTATCCATAACAGGAGGTAGTTGTCCCAAATCACCAACCAATATAATTGATATACCTCCAAACGGGACTTCTTTATTGTGAGGAAAAGCTTGGCGAAGTCGACAATCAATATGTGTCAACAAATTTCTCCCTATAAAACTCATCTCATCAATAAGAATGTACTTAACATGTTTCATCTCCTCTTGTAAGGTAAGCAAACGTGACCCTTGTAAATCAATGAAGTTCCTTACTGGTGTATAAAGAGCAGAGTGTATTGTTGATGCAGATATGTTGAATGCTGCAACACCGGTAGGGGCCAAAAGAAGCAATGGGCTCTTATGAGGAAGAGAGTCAGTTTCAAGTCTTTGTTTTATTGCACCAATCAAGTAAGACTTTCCAGCACCTGCTGTCCCTTCGATAATCATGAGCATCTGTTTTTCCTTGTCATCTTTGTAATGATCAAGAACTACATTAAATGCTCTTTTTTGCTTTTCTCCTAAACTTTCAAATGAATATTTTTTTGATGATTCAGTAGTAACAATTGCATTCACTTTTTTCTTATCAGATATGAAGTTCACTGCACGTCTTGATGTCTCTTCATCAACAAAGCTAGAGCTCCAATTTGTCATAACATCACGATCCCTAAATCCAATCATGTCAAATTCGCTCGCATGTATAAACTTATTCTTATACAAACTTGAAATAATCTCCCACTCATGTTGCTTAGAATCATTTTGTACATGTAAAACATCTTCATCCTCATCTGGACATTGAGCTGGTTCCTTTGAAGGTATTGGATTACGATCAATATGCCAAGGATTATAAACTATTGATGAAATTTGCTGTTGGTAACAAATTGTTGCTAATGATTTTAAACTATTTATACCTAGATATCCTTTACTATGTGATTTTTTATATATGCATTACTTTAAATTACTTTTTTTATTTATTACTATTAATGGGTAGTTAGTTTCAATATAAAATTTATAAATAAAAATTAAATAAAATCACACAATTCACTTAGAATTTTTTTTATAAAATTAGAAATAAAGAACATGAATTAAGAGAACATGTTTCCAAAAGATTTCCTTTTAATGCACTCCATTATTAGATAAGAAAAATTTAAAAGGTATAAGTAAAAAAAAATTAATAACCTAGAGAAAATTTCAAAAAGACTTAGTATCGGGACCCATTATTGTTTCATTTCTTTGCCTCGTCACTTCTACAAAGGTATCAGTGGTTGGCCCAAGATTTTTGTAAACATTTACAAGTATGCTTAGGAGTAGGTAACTACTTCTAAGATTTCTCAACTCTGGAACTTCAAACTCCTAAGATCTTTCCTCAATTTTGAATAAAGACTTTCACACTTTTGTAATATGCATTGTTGGATGTTTGTTTCCCAAGATAAATAATCAAGAATTTCAAATTGATAAGTTGTGGTTGGTGTACAACTTTCTTCTTGAATTACGTGATCTAGCTTATGTCTTTTTTGAGAAACATTTTCACTCTTTGCATATATATATAAAATTATGTATAAATAAAAAAACATGTGAAAAAATTTACAAATTTGCTTTTAACTATAAAACAAATTGTATAAATAATTTAACAAATTAATAATCATGATAATAAGATTCAAATTGATGGCCACCTCGAGATGGATGAATATCATCATGCCCACCTGGAGATGGTTGAGAACCAACATGAACACCCATTGATTGGCCACCAGGGGAATGTGTACCACCACCCTCATGCGATTGACCACCAACTATTGATTGGCCACTAGGAGAATGTGTACCACCACCACCACCATCACGCGACGAGAGCACAACTGCATAAAAAATAGAGTTTCTTATCAATTCAAATATATATACATATATACATACAATGACTGAGTAGATTTCGTGAACCATACCATGATTGCGTTAACCATGACCCTCCATTGATTGAGTAGATACTCTTTTCCTCCAAACTCCTAAAAAATGAAATTTATTAAAAATTAATTTGATAAAAAATCAATTTCATATGTATACATGTATGTACGAGGATAAGATTATATATTCAAATATCATTTAAAAACTTGCACATTTAATATAAATACCATGAACATGATGGACATCCCCCAATCGATGATCCCCCTCTCTCGTAGAGGCATGGGACTCTATTGATGTTTGCCTCGAAGAATCACATGGCAAATGATCATCCATGATATATATATATATATATATATATATATATATATATATATATATATATATATATATATATATATATATATATATATATATATACATAGATACATGATATTTAAAAAGTTACCTCATTCATTTACCATTATTTTTAAAATTACTATTTAAAAAGATTTCAAAAGAATTCAAAAAATTGATGTAATTTACACAAATGTTGGAGCACAACTTGAACAGAAATGTAAAACACAAAACTTGAAGCACAAGTTGATGTGTAAAACTCGCTTGAATATTAAACTAAAATTTGTTGAATTCATGCACATTTTAAAAATTAAATACAAAATTTTATAAAAGATGAAGTTCACTAAGTTATGCTTGCATAGTGGGTGCACATTTTGAAAATTAAATACAAAATTTTATAAAAGATGAAGTTCACCAAGTTGTGCTTACATAGTGGGGGAACACTTGGTATATAATTGAAAAAAGCACACGGTCATTAAAAATGACACATTTATAACTAAAAACACACACACGTATCAAAGTTATGTTACAATGTCCATCAATAAATTTTAATGGAGAACCACTTATTAACACTAATTCATCTTTGACATAAGAATCTTCAATTGCCATTGCCCCATACAATAGATCACTAGACATCTTATTAACATTTTCACAATTTCTTATATACTAAATTATTGAAATTGTCTAACAATATTGTTTGTTTGTCCATGCAGTTGTTTTAACGTCTTCTTCTTAACTTGGTACATGCCTTTCATTTGGTTGCACACAAGTTCATAATTAGTGAAAAATACAATTCCATTGAATCCATACGCCCTAGTTTTTCCCAAGTCTTCTATTAATGTAATATAATATTCTTCATTTTTTGTTGTTCTTCCAGGTATATTCATTTTACTTTGGAGGAATTTATTCGTTGCAATATTGCATAGCGCATATGTAATCATTGTTTGCCCTGGATTGGGATAACAAGAAACATCTATGCATAATGTCCATTTTTCAACCCTGTTTAGTGGGCTTTCTAGTCCCTGAAGAAGAAAACTTCAATAAAATTTATTAAATTCATTTATTGCAAATTTATCTTAATTTATGGGAAGAATGGCATGTACATGGTTTCCAAAAACACTACAATCGTCTGTGCATTTAGCTAAATGTTTTATAATAGTTTACTGCCAATAAAAATGAGTAACAACACATCCTAGCCTAACTACATCATAGCTAGATAAATATTTAATGCATACATCAAGGCATCTAGTCATGGTAGTTCAGAATGTGTTATTATTAATTAAATGGTGTTCACTGCATTCCACTTCTAGCATATAATGGATGTATACAACAATTTATGTTGACTATGCCTTCATGGTAGTAGGAAGCATATTTCAAGATTTGTTATTATGGTTGGGATATGTTATTATGGTTGTTGAGGTGATAGTGGACCCCTACGAGGTGTATGACGTGTAATCGAAAAGTAAATTTGATTATATTATTGAGGATAAACATATATTTCAAATGAATATTTAGTGTGATTGTGGTAAACCCGTTACCGTCTTCTGATGATTTCTATCAAAACAAAATAGTGACATGAAAACCAAGAAAAATGAGGGATATCTTGAAGTAAATAATTGTCACAATCTGCAACTAGTGCAACCCCATAATATTTTTGAATATTGTGGTTGCAATGCTGAGGAAGCTAATCAAAAATTTTTGCATCAGATTATTGAGGATTTTTAAAACATCTTTCAAATGAATATGTAGAGTGCTTGTGTGGTAAACCCATCTTTGTTTTAGACCATATTTGGTTTTGATGTAGCGTTTTGTTTACTAGCAAGTTCTCGAATTTGCTTGTGATCTAGCATTGAAAGAGGCCACAACCTACATGTATCCAATTTTTTTGATGTTTCTTTCTTCTCCATGATGATGAAGAATAAGGGAAAGGGCCATAATTCAGATAAAATTTTGAGGTGGTTATATTGGACTATGAACTTAAATTGGTATCACCTCATTTCATGATGAGATTATAGGATTCTCAAGCAATCCCATAGGGAGCAAGTTTCTCCAAGCAAGAGTCATATGCTACTCACCATTGTGATATGCACCAAAAATGTTTATTGAATAATGATAATCATACATTCCTAATGATTGCATGGACTTTGAGATTGTAAAATTAATTTGTTATAAGTCATCCACGAGTAGTAATATATGGAGTCGTAACAATAGTCGATGGAATTTATTATCATAGGAAATTAAGCACATTTATTTTCCATTGAAGTTAAAATTTCTTTTAGATTTTTTATGGAAAGTGTTACACCAATTTTTGGTCATCTAACCTGTTACTATTATATGGACCGAAGTACACCATGTAAGACCAATTTTACCCTAGTAAAATTTCTTTCACTATGAAAAATAACTTAGTAATCCATAATTTATTAAGTTGTTTCTGGTCTAAACACGAAACTCCATGAGAAATAATTGAATAAATCCTTATTTGTTTGATTTTCCTCAAGGTATGTAATTAATTAAACCACAGTTTAATTAATATTCCTGGTCATATTTAACCGAAAACAGAAAAATTAATTAGATAAATCATTATTTATCTTATTATTTTCTAGGAATATTTATTTAAAACAATATTTAAATTATATTCCTTATTAAATTTGACTAAATAATTTATAAATAATTGAATAAATCATTATTTATTTAATTATTAGTCAACCACATTCTTAAAATAATAAATAAATCATTTATTTATTTATTATTTACAAATAAAGGATTCTTGACTAATTCAATTTTTTTTTCCCTCCAACAAAAATAATAAAATATTTCATAAAAGTTGGATCTAGATTTGGTTAATAATATTTTAATTATGCACCAATATCTAGACTAATTCAATATTTTGTTATAAATATAAGGGTTTTTCCACTCATTCACTACCATTTATTTCCTAAAGATCACTCTGCATCTATACTTTTGGTCTGACTTTGATCCTTCATCATTGTCATATTTTCCTACTGTTTGTTTGTGAGCTCCCTTTGAGTTCCATTTTTTTCTGGGTTTTTTGCACCATCAAGAGAGAGAGATATTAGATCTGAAGCGTTGAGCACATATAAGAACCCATCCCATTGAGGGGGATTCGTAACATCTTTCTATGGTCCCTTCTGAGGTGTCATAATACAAAAAATTCTTTAAAAATTCTTGTCTTGTCCATTGGATGTATGGAGCAACTCTTGATTATTCTTGTTGTTTGATGTCTTTAATTGCATAGATCTGGATTTTTGTAGCATTTATTCTGATTACTAACTACATATCTAAGGAAATTGACAACCATCTTTGATGTTAGGGTTGTTTGTTATGCACAGCTAAAGTGAGGTTTTTTCGTACGCTTGCGATTAGAATTCACACTAACAACTGGTGACTCCACAAGGGTTTATAATTACGACCACTGTCGTTTTTCAGATCCCTACATGACCAACTACTTCAAACCCTAGGTTTTTTCTTCAGCTTCTTATTTTTTATTTCTTAATGTTGTTTTTAACCTTTAAAACCCTAAAACAGTAAAAATTCTTACTTCTATGTGTTTCTGGGCCTATTGCATAGGTAACAGGTATCAACCACAACAAAAACGATGATTTTTTTTGAAATTTGCTCCCGAAACAGCTGGAAGTGCAGGTCGCACTTTTTGGGCCAATACCTGCGACCTCAACCTTCAGGATGCAGAAAAGAGCCTGAAACCTGTGACCTCAGCAGAAAATAGGTCGAAAACTGTGACATGTACTTATTGCAGGAATTTTCTGTGATTTTTATGGGTTTGTCTGGGCCACTATTCAGGGTTTTTGACCTCCCTCTCCACCCATCTTGAACCTGTACTTGCTTAGTTTTAATCATCGAAGTAAGAACCAAGCCCCTTAGTGCTTCAGTATGCTTCCAACTTTTTAGGAGGAGTTTAGTTGAAGCAGGTCTTCTAAGATTTCAGTGTGTTCAGCCATTTTTTAGTTCTGAACCTGTACTTTCGAATCCATTTCAGATCGATTATTCATCCATCCAAAACACCTCTTTTTAGTTTTTTTTGGTCCTCTTTTAGGGTCCCCTCTGTTTCCCTTTAGGTTGTAACCTTTCGCCACCATTTTTGCAGCACTTTTCCCTCTGGTTTTTTGTTGTTTTCTACATGTATTTCTAGCAGATCTAAACTTTAGATCCCTGTCCTTCCTGACTTTAGATCCATTGGCCATTTTGTGTGTTTTGATTAGATTTCTCCCACCCATAGACTAGTTGTTGGGAAGCCCTCCTCCCTGGGTTTAAATTGATGCATCTTTAGCTGTTTATTTTCTTTCGTATTCACTTTCCTTTATTGTCATTTTCATATTTATTTACAATTATACAACATATTTTTTCTTTTTCTCTACACACGTGTGGGCTTAATTAAAATTAATACACTTATCACATACACACACACCCTAAGTGAAAAACGCCTGGTTTACACCACACATACAAGACTTAAACATTGTAATCAATTGATCCTGCACCTCCCTACCCTTGTTTCGACATTGTAATAATTTGATCCTGTACCTCCCTGCCCTTGTTTGTCTCTCTTCCTTATGTAAGTCGTGTATGTTTTCCATAATTTTTCCCCCAAGGCATTTATCCTAGAGACTCCTAGGCCTTCATCCTTAGTTTCTGTTAGGAAGATAGTTTCCGTTAGGAAGACTTACTCCCCCTCGTAGGGTTCGAGTTTGTCCTCCACCGAGTCTCTGTTCTGACTCTACTTCTGGTTCATCATTTTATCCTTCTGGTTCTATTCCCGACTCTCCTCTACCTTTCACCTTCACAATGTATGGTTCAGGACCTAAAGTTGGTGGCAGCCCCGACCCTAATTTTGGGAATGCTACTAGTGGTGCTGCAACAGGAACTATCCTGGTTGCTCCCTTGCTCCCTTACTAACATGTTACTATTAGATGGACCAAAGTACACCATGTAAGACAAATTTTCCCCTAGTAAAATTGCTTTCACTATGAAAAATAACTTAGTAATCCATAATTTATTAAGTTTTTTCTGGTCTAAACAGGAAACCCCATGGGGAATAATTGAATAAATCCTTATTTGTTTGATTTTCCTCAAGGGATAATTAATTAAACCAGAGTTTAATTAATATTCCTGGTCATATTTAAACCAAAACAAGAAAATTAATTATTTAAATCATTATTTTTCTTATTATTTTCTAGGAATAATTATTTAAAATATTATTTAAATAATATTCCTTGTTAAATTTGACTAAATAATTTATAAATAATTGAATAAATAATTATTTATTTAATTATTACTCAACCACATTCTTAAAATAATAAACAAATTATTTATTTATTTATTTATTATTTACAAATAAAGGGATTTGACCAAATTCAAATTATTTTCCCTCCAGCAAAAATAATAAAATATTCCATAAAAGTTGGATCTAGATTTGGTTAATAATATTCTAATTATGCACCAATGTCTAGACTAACTCAATATTTTGTTATAAATAGAAGGGTTTTTCCATTCATTCACTACCTTTTGTTGCCTAAAGATCACTCTGGATCTATACTTTTGGTCTGACTTTGATCCTCCATCATTGTCATATTTTCCTACTTTTTTCTTGTGAGCTCCCTTTGAGTTCCATTTTTGTCTGGTTTTTCTGCACCATCAAGAGAGAGAGATCTTACATCTGAAGCGTTGAGAACATACAAGAACCCATCCCATTGAGAGGGACTGGTAACATCTTTCTATGTTCCCTTCCAAGGTGTCATAATAAAAAAAATTCTTTAAAAATTCTTATCTTGTCCAATGGATGCACAGAGCAAATCTTGCTTATTTTTGCTATTTAATGTCTTTAACTGCATAGATCTCGATTTTTGTAGCATTTATTCTGATCACTAATTGCATATCTAAGGAAATTGACAATCATATTTGATGTTAGGGTTGTTTGTTATGCACAGCTAAAGTGAGATTTTTTCGTATGCTTGCAATTAGAATTCATGCTAACAGGAAGTGTATTGTGCTAATAGGAGCTAATATTTATATTGTCTCCTCCCTACACATTCATTTTTTTAAATGCATGAAAGGACAACTTCAAATATAAGTATATATGTGTGCTTTATTTTCCTAAATAGGGGATTATTCAGTGCATAAATGAACACAAATTATTATCCAAAAAATTTAACATTGGAATATCTAATTGTACAAAAAGACCATATTGTAGTGAATTATTTATAAAAAAAGACAATTTACTGTACAATAGATAAAGAGTGAATTGTAGCCAGAGAACCATCTATTATACAAACAAACAGTATTGTAGTCAATTATATATTTGTGCCAAAAAAAATGTATTGTAGCAAATTTTCTATTTGTACAAGAAAGATAATTGTTGTTCAATCAACATATTATGTTTCTAGTCGTCATGTGTTTAAATATTTGCTAAATATTAGAATGTAAAACTAGAAAACTAATTGTTCTTTGGAAATACTAACTCTGTTAGGACTGAACCACAAAATAATTTAAATTGAGTACAATAATGTTAAATTTCAAGTTAATGATAATTTTCGAGAAATATTCTCTGATGTGGGCAACATCAAAAGGCAATGGGAGTTGTTATTCTTCCTTACGCTACAAGTTCTATCCCAATTTATAGCCATGATGAATAATTTATAAGGATAATTTATGGACAATCATGATGCATAATTTACAGTCATGATGCATAATTATATCAGCCTAGATCCATATTAACCATGGATCTATCAACCGTCGAGAGGGATCAAATATCTCAAGGTGCAAACCTTTACTCAAGTTTTGCACTCAAAAAAGAAGTTTGCACCTTGAGAGATTTGATCCCTCTCGGCGCTTGATAGATCTTAGGTTAAGATGAATTTACATTGGTTATGAACCTACGATGAATCTACGAGGTTAAGATCCGAAGTTAAGATGAATCTCAACCATGAACTACTTTTCACAACATAAAATATAAAGTAGTAAATCACATATGCACAATATACACAGTTTTAAAAAAAATTGTACAATAACGTACAATCAACAATATCCATTATATTAAACCAAATATGAACAATACAATAGTCTATTGTATGAAATATATAATTACAAAATTGACGTCGTATCTCTTCCTTCACGTCCTTCGCTTCCATACTTCTGACTAGTAGTGCCTTAGTCCATCAAGGCAACTACACATCGAGACTCTAGGATGGCTGCCTCCTAACACTACTGCATGTCCATTTGTAGAGTGTATATGGGTTGATCTAATCTTCTCTCAGGGTTGGCCAATTCTCAAGCTCCAAACTGTCAGGCTAGCAACAAATTTCATCCATCAAAGTGTTTCACTTTGGCACTGTACTTCACCCAACCTTCAATTCCTCTTCATCCTTCAAGATATATTTTCTATACTACTTTGGGTAGCCAAAAAAATTCCCTCCAACAGACCTATGGCACCCAATCCAATCATTGTTGAATATTTTCTTAATATGACACTTCACCACCTCGGAAGGTCATATACATGGCATCAACAAGTTTCTCAACAAATTGATCCAAACCCAATCACACCTTGACCCAATACACCTCACAAAATCACTGTTGTCACCATGTTGTACTATTTCCACCACGATGCACTGTTGCACCACTTATTTAGGAATCACCACTCAGCAAAACTAGACTCTAAAGGTTCAGGTCCACCCTATAAGAGGTCCTCCATGCATACACTACATTGTATGGTTTTTTTCCACCCTAGACACAACACCTAAGGCCTCCAACTGCTTGCTATGGCCTGTGGTCTAGCCCAGCAGTGGAATTTAGCTTTGGTCCCCTCCAAAACAGTGCCACAACTACCCTCAAAACAACATTGTTCGGCCCTATAACATAGTGGCCTTATCTTCCCATAAAACCACACCAACACAACCCTAAAACATGCCCTTAAAAAACCTCTCATTCACCACGCTGCACCTACAGCAACAGAAAACTTCCATGTTGTTCTTCCAGGCCTCCTCACGTTGTTCCTTAGTGCCCTTCTAGCTGTAGCTAAGGTTCCTCTCTCCAATGAGTTCACTTATAGGATGTATTTCTCACTTGGATGCTTGAACTACATATATACACCCTTAATTTATATTCCTGTGTATGTGGCCCAATCAACATTGTGAGACACATTCATTGGATTGTTGCCACCTAAGCTCACATGCTACCAGCAACCAATTATTATCTTGTCAACTTAAAAAAAATCTATTTATCTCTAATGGAAAACTTGGATCTGCATGATTCTCTATGTGTTGGAATCGTATTTCTGAGCATGTTTGAATCGTATTTCCGAGCACTATCATACTCATTTTCGAGCACTATCATACCCATCCAAAACATGTCATATGTTCATCACATTTTTGGCCCAAATCACGATAGGTGAAAAACCCCACACTTGGGTTCGAAGCCCACAGGCTACCCTTGTGGTACTTTTCCCTCCAAAACCTGAACCCTCAGGCTTGGAGTACCTCCCAAGCTACACAAATCAACACCCCCACTTAGCGAGGGGGTACCAAATACTTCGTCTTCGTCATCGCTACTCACAACATTTTCCCAACTCCTGGTGCTCATAATCGCAACAATCCCTATACAGTGAACTACACACTACTCGGAAGTATCGTTGTCATTGAAAGCCTCCTACTTCTTTTCCTCTCTAGTATCACTTTCCAGTCTCACCATGATTCCTTCTTGCCAAATGTGGAAGCACCCTTTCTCCCCATTAACCAAGTGCTCTTCTTGGGTTGTAGAGTCTCTCTCTGAATATGCAAACTCCCTCTAGAACTCAACTACCTCTGAGCCTATGAAACTTGTACCTTCTCTGAAAAGTGTACCTTATTCTCAGGAACCTGTACCTACTCCTCTAAAGCCTACACCTGATCCTACATCTCTAGAACCTGCACCTACCCCTGCTTCTTTGCATGATCCTTAGGCTTTCCCTTCAGCCTGTAGAGACCATTCTCCCTAACTCCAAGAAAAATCTCATTAGACTTAGAGCCTCTATTCCCAATTCTTGCCTACCCATCCTGGAACAAGAACTCAAACCCCTTCCTCTCGATCATTGAGATAGATATCACACTATATCTGAGTCCTAGTACAAACAGTACATCCTAGACCCACATCATACGTCCTATCTCCATCCTGAATCGTACCACTCTTGATGCTTGGATCTCCAACTGTCTCTTATCACCCAACACCATGTGCAACTATGATTCCCATTCAATTAGAGTCTCAAAAAAATCCTGTGACCCTGCCATATGCTTCTCTGCACCACTGTCCACGTACCATCCATCCTCACAAATAATACCCTACGAGATATTAGAAATCATAGCGAAATCCTCCTCTTCCAATATCCTGGAGAGATCGTCTATCTTTGATGAAGCGACGATCTGATTTCCTTTCCTTTTCCATTTCTTGTAATCTCCTGTCTTCAACAGACATCTCGACGAATAATGACCCATCTCACCATAGTTGAAAAACTTGATTTTTCTCAAGCCCTTCTTCGAATTTCCCTTCATTCTTACTGCAAATTCCACATCCTCATTTTCCTTCCTCAGTGGCTGAATATCCTCATCTCGCAACTCTTCTTGAATGAAGTTATCCCACGGTCTATTCCATTCTTGCATCTTCTCCTTGGAAACGATTCCTTTGATGAAGGGCTTCCATTCCTTTGTGAACCCTTTCAAGGAAATCGTTACCATATATGCATCTAAAACTTTGAAACTGATGACAAAAATATCATCTCGAACCTGAGACAACCTCATCAGATACAAATTCATTCCTTTACCCTTGATCATCTTTGTGGACTTCAACTTATCTTGTAATACCAATACCCAGTTCTCGTTCTTATTCTGGAACAAATTCTGAAGATCCATCCACATCTCATGTGCATTGTTCTTCCCGGACAAATGAGATATTAAGGAATCCCTCACACCATCAAGGATGATCAACCTCACCTTCGTATCCAAATATTCCTATATTTCCAACTCCTTAGGGTCGGTTGCAATCTTGATCTCCTTCACGCCAAAATCCCAGATCATGTACAACTTGATCCTTTATTTCCAAGTAGTATAGTTGGACAACCCTTCCAACATGTCCTCATACCGAAGACCTTCCTGCAACTTTGATATTGCAATGACTCCTTCACTCACAATGTGACCAACTCCCTCTCACGCTGTACTTTACTGCACAAACTCTTATTTACTGACTTCCAAAGTAGCTTAGATATGCTATGATTCCATGTTGAATTTCCATGACCTTGGGTCTAGGTTAGAATCTTAAATCACTTATGATACCAAACCAAGAATCTCAACCATGAACTACTTTTCACAACAGAAAAAAAAAAAAAAAAAAAAAAAAAAAAAAAAAAAAAAAAAAAAAAAAAAAAAAAAAAAAAAAAAAAAAAAAAAAAAAAAAAAAAAAAAACAATAAATCACATATGCACAATATACACAGTTTACAAAAAAAATTGTGCAATAATATGCAATCACCAATATTCATTATATTAAACAAAATTTGAATAATACAACAGTCTATGGTATACAAGATACAATGAAAAACTCAATGTCGTATCTTGTCCTGTTAGTCCTTCGCTTTTGTATTGTTCACCAGTAGTGCCTTAGTCCATCAAAGCCACTACACATCGAGACTCCAGGAGGGTTATCACCTAACGCTGTTTCACACCCATCTATAGAGTGTACATGTCCTGATCTATTATTCTCTATGGGTTGGCCAATTCTCGAGCTCCAAAATGTCAGGCTAACAATAACATTCATCCATCAAAGTGTTATACTTCGGCACCAAAATTCACCCAACCTTCAACTGCTCTTCATCCTTCAAGATAGCTTGTCTAGGGTTACTTTGGTAGCCAACAGGATGCCCTCCAACATACCTATGGCATCCAATCCAATCACTATTGAATCTTATCCTAATATGACACTTCACCACCTCGGAAGGTCATATACATGGCATCAATGTGTTTCTTAACAAACTGATCCAAACCTGGTCACACCATGACCCAATACACCTCACAAAACCATTGTTGTCACCATGCTGCATTGTTGCACCATTGGTTAGGGCATCACCTACAACCCTTAACCTCCACACAACTTAGGAAAACTAGCCTCTAAATGCTGCGGTCCACCCTAGAAGAGGTCCTCCATGCATACTTCGCCTTGTATGGTTTTTTTCAACCCTAGACGCAACTCCTAAGTCCTCCAACTATTGGCTATGGATTGTGTCCTAGCCCAGCAATGGAGTGTAGCTTTGGTCGCCTCCAAAACAGGGCCACATCTTCCCTCAAAAAAACATTGTTAAACCCTCTAGCACCACGACCTTATTTTCCCATAAAACGACATGAACATAGACCTAAAACATGCCCTTAAATAACCTCTCATTCAAGACGCCACACCTACAGTAACAAAAAACTTTCACGTTGTTTTTCTAGGCATCCTCACGTTGTTCCTTGTGCCCTTCTAGCTATGGTTAAGGCTCCTCTTTACACCAAGTTCACATAGATGATGTATTGCTCACTTGGACGCTTGAATGATACATATAAGCCCTTAATATATAGTCCTCTAAGGGGCTCCAACGAATCATTTGAAGAGACAAATCTATTGGGTTGTTTTTACACCAAGCCTACATGACTTGGTTACCAATAATTACCTTGTCAACTTCAAAAAATCATTTCTCTCTAACAACAACTCAAATTCATACGATTTGTGATGTATTGGACTTGTATTAGCAAGTACTATCATCCTCATCCATCACATGTCGTATATTCATCACGGTTTTGGCCCAAATCGCGATAGGTGAAAAATCGCACTCTTGGGTTCCAAACCCACAATATTCCCTTGTGGTGCTTCTCCCTCCAAACCCTAAACCCTTGGGTTTGGTGTAACTCCCAAGCTACACAAATCAACATACTCCACCAAAAAAATTATGCCCTATACTACACTATGAAATCTACACTGATGAAGGCTTATGGTCACTCAAAAAAGCCTTAAAATTTTCTCCCACATGGTGCTCCAAATCTAATTCAATTCTGGTCATCTTCTTTGAGCCAAAACTCCTCCAAAAGTTTCCCTCAAAATCTATTATTACTGTTGTCCTTTGCTATGACTGGTTAGGTATTTTTTCACATTGCAACAACCCTTCAACCACCCACCAAAACAACCTTGATTTTTTGTGGCCTAGGCAAGGAGATACACCTCTTTGTGGGATGTTGTTCAAGGCATGTGGTAGCCCAACTTAAGGTCTATTTTGGGAGGCTAGTCCTGTGGCTTACCTCAACTGGATGCGTTCCTCCTAAAACCCACAAAAACTACCCCCTTATAGCCCTTAAATAGTGCATAGTAGCCTCGGCCTCCCTCCAAGGGACCTCGGCTCCTCCACTAGCAATACTCGGCTTCCAAAAAGCTCCAAAACACCCTCACTAGCCCTACCTTGGCTGCATCCCACAAAAATAGGGCTTTGGCCCTTCTTCTAGTAATTCTGCCCCTAAAAGAGACCCCTGAAAAAACATGTATACCCTTGTTGTTCCTCCGTATATTGTTGCGACTAGGGCACAAAAAAGTCCTCCTCCAATGAGTCCTCGTTCTCCTTAATGAGTTGCTCTCCTTGAGTTAGCGTTGCACAAGAATGATGCCTAATAAAATCTCATTCACCTTCTATGTATACACAAATGAGGGGCTCCATGAATTTGATGAAGAGTCATGTCTCTTGGGTGAATTCCTCAAGCCTACATGACTTGTCTTTGTCCAAATATTAATGACACCTTCAAAAATTCATATCTCCTTTCTTCATCATCCTTACAACATTAAATGCAGAAATGTAACTGCAATGTAAAACAATTGGGTGTGCAAAACCCCATACTTGGGTTCCAAGTCCACAAGTGACCATTGTGGTGATTTTCCCTCCAAACCCTGAGGGCTTTGAGTAACTCCCAAGCTACAAAAATCAACAAGAGCCTCATGCATATATAGCGACAAACATCTTTTATCAGGATACCTGAAAAATTCGGTGAGGTTATGAGAATCTCTGAACAAGAAATGGAACCTTCCTCTGATATTGTAGTATACAAGGCATCCAAAAATGAAGTGCACCTCAGTATCCGCTTCTTGTAAATGACATACCTGGTAGATTCTATCTATTTTATCAATATGGTGGTCCACCTCTACCCGAATTCTATGATAAACTACTCTAAACTGGCCTAGAGAAATGTGAAGATCACGCATCCAGTGGCGAAACGTATACTGGGGTCGAACAATGAGACCATATCTCAAATCCAAGAAGTTCTCAGTGTAGAAGGCCATCGTTGAGTGCAACCCCCACATAGGATTAACCCAGGTGACCTGGATGAACTTCCTATCGATGTCTTCCCTAATGATCTTGTTCAACTCTTGTCTAGTAGGTAAAAGGTGACCAGGAAAATCTAAGTAATATCGAAAAAGGGAGAGATGATCCAACTGAATCCCCACTGAATCTAAGAGATACGAAACTCCTATAAAGGACCATCTGGCTCGAATTGAGGGAGTAGAATGGGAAATAATATTAGAAGATAAATATGCCAAGTAAGGATATCGGTCCCTACTCTTTATTGAGTTTGCAAAGCCCCGAACATGATGCAATAATGAAACATATCTAAATATTGTATCAAGTCGAAAGGGATAAAATACAAAGTATGCAAGGATGGTGTGCTGAGGAACTATATATTTGAATCTAATGATGTGGCGAAGAAGAAGGATATGGATTGTCTCGGTTGAAGCCGAATCTGACTCAAGTAAAGACTATCCCCAAATATCTGAGCCATATAGAAAAGTGGGACAGATCAAGGTGTCCATGAGGCTCATTTTGGACGAGATGTACTGGAAGTGATGTCGAAAGCACTATCTCTCGATAAGGGCTAAGGATCCATATCCTTTGTTGATCTGAGGATGAAGAGGTGGTTGCAAACTGAAGTGAAGACATGAGAAATTGCACCCCCAAGTAAGTATAAGTGTTGGTGATCTTAACCTCATCCCCTTTGAATAGGAAGTGAAGGTTCAAAGTTTTATTCACCCAATTGAAGATCATAACCTTGGTTTTACCTAGGTTGACTGTCAATCATCCTTCTAGTATAAGGAATCCAACTACTTCTATCATCCTTCTAGGGGTGAGGAGAGGAGGACCACATTGTCAGCAAAGAGTAGAATATATATCAGAACCCGGTGAAGAAGGAAACCATCAGTATCCTGGATACTCTTGTGTATAAATTCCTAGACAACTCATCAATATATATCCCAAATAGGGTAGGGGATAGTGGAAAACCCTGTTTAAGCACAATAGTGCTTCAGATGAAATCATGCATCATATGAGTCATGCGAATATGACTAACGATAGAATCATATAGTCACATAATAACAGTCAATAGGGTTGCAGAGATGCCAATATCTTTGAGTCTAAGGAGTAAGGCTTCCCTTGGAACACATTCAAAATATTTCCGAAAATATGCGAAACAATAGTAGAATTTTGAATAGCGGTGTTGTGCCTCCTCAATCACGATGCAGAGTGTGAAGATGTTGTCAATGATCTGATGAGCCGGTCAAAAACCTGCTTGCCCCCTAGCTCTAAGTTGTATTTGCTCAAGGTCAATAGAGAATTTCCTATATATAACAATAGCATACAACTTGAAGAAC
The DNA here is from genome assembly GCA_034641835.2 of Pinus albicaulis. Lineage (NCBI taxonomy): Eukaryota > Viridiplantae > Streptophyta > Pinopsida > Pinales > Pinaceae > Pinus > Pinus albicaulis. The sequence continues at coordinate 21,300 of JAXQQM020072157.1, forward strand.
ATGTGGCCCATCATGATCGTTCTGTCGTTATTGGGATTTGAGTTGGAACCTAATTTGTGGATTGGATGGATGATGTGGTGTGACCATGCTGATGGAAAACCCTCATAGACTACATGATTGAAGAGATTAGCCAAGTAGCTAACCAACACACAGGAACCATGCTTAAATAAATTTTTTGGGAGCTTTCCTTATTAGTTGCTTTTATGTTTTTCATCACCAAAATGGACTCTCTAATATCTCTGTCTAAGAATAGGTAAGAGGAAGAGGTTGGGGAGGTAACATGAATTTGGGCCTACCCAAGAATATCATAAAGGTTAGAAGTGTGAGAAAACTTGGATTTAGGATCAAGGTCAAATGGAAGAGGGGAGTGTCAGGGAAGGATGGTATGCCATAATTTTTTAGGGGAGTGGGCAAGGAGAGCATAAAGTTCTCGTCTTATATGAGAGACAAAGAGTCGTTTCTTGCGACAGAGGAGACTACAATAAAAATCTTTTAGGTCAGAGTAGAAGGGTTGAGAGTGGGTGAAAGCATATCCAAGTTCTCGATGTAGAGTCTTTGATTCGTCATCATACCTTTTGTTCATGGGGAAAGATCCAAATATTGGGGAGATGGAAGTGGAACGAGTGGATTGGGGGAAGGAATTGAGTGATGCTGCCCAAATGGAAGATGAAAGACAAGTGTATTTAGTGGAAGCAAAATCAAACAAGGAGAATTGGGTCTCCAATGGGAGCATCTTACATAGAGGAGAAGATCTTAGGGTTGCCTTTGTCTAATCGAAAGGTGGTTCGGGTGGGCCCCGAGGAGAAGGATGGGGTGGAAGGGGAGGGTAAAACTAGAGAGAGAAGGAATGAAGTGTATGATTGACAAGGGGGATGGGGGAGACTAAGATATGGTGAATAAAAGAGAGCGAGTTCTAGATAGAGATGACATAATAAACTACACTTGTACCCTCGCCATATGGCCAACATGTGAAAAAGTGGGAGTCTAGGATACATGGGAGACAATTTAAAATCAACAAATCTTGGGATTCCCAAAATTGAAATATATGCTTACCATAAACTATAGTGGGACCCAAAGCATCATTGGACATGTGGTCAAGCCCTATTGAATTTGGATCTATCCCCTAGGCACAAAACACATCCTCTGATCGATCGTGGATAACTTCCCATTTCCTTGCCTATCGTGCTGCCATAACCTCTTATTTGTATTGTTTAAGTTCCATAATATGTGCTTGGGTGAGGTCCTCATCTAAGAAAATACTACTAGGAAGAGAAAACAACTTCCGCTTAACAATAAGGGTGCAGAGTCGATCAGATGCACTCCAGAACCTGAGGAAGAGAGTGGAGTCATAGCCCAACCAAGCTCTTTCCAAAGCTATATCGGGGAGGCTAAGGGTTTCCCAAAGGAACCTAGACCCCACTTTGATAAGATCCAAAGGGGGGTGAGGTAAGGGGGGACCTCTCACCTTGAGATTCAATTCTCTTACTCGTTTGGTGCGTTCTTCCACAAGTTTTGCTTCACCACCTCCTTAACTGTTGCAAGAGCGGTAGGAGTTTTCTCCTTCCCCCAAACCACATGTGCCTAAGAATTGATGTGTGTCTCAATTTCTTGTTTGAAGGTGGCGTGTTGGGATCAAATTTCTTCCTACTTAATTTTAAGGTCGAGAATTTTTGCATGCAATGCATCATTTGGAGGACGGAAAATTTCCTGCTCTTTTCTTTCATGTAACATCTTATTAAGGGATAAATTATCCCCTTCCACCTCTCAAACTTTCGTAGAGAGGGTATGTATTTTTGAATGAAGCTTGTTTTCAGTTTTTAGAAATTCCATTTTCCATAGCATTTGTTTTAATTGGGCTGTCCAGAAGGAGAAATTTGACTCCATGCTTATATCGACTCCATGGACTTCAGTTTCAAGCTACACCCCTTGACCTTAGCCATGATTTTTGTGATTTGAGGAGAAGCTGGGGGCATCAGAGATCTTGTAACAAGCTGAGCCGATATCGAAGATGATTGCTCACACTGAAAACTCTAATCTTTGTCCACTAGAGAACAAGAATGTGTGCATGGATACTCCTACTGCAATGATCCTAGTAGATTGATGACCACCCTCCACTGAATCCATGAGCCAGATCAGATTTCTCACGCTGAAATATTTGATCTCTGTTGATCCGAACTTATGCAGGACCACAATAGAATACATATATTAACATAAACACATAAGTGTAGAAGAAATAAAACTTCATTTCATTAATATCAAAGAACTGAAATATGCTTACATACATAATGGAAATAAACTAGCTCAGGTGATGGTAGCATATCTCTGAGAAGTGATGTGGTGGCTACATGCCTCTGAGTTGTGTTACAATGAGGTCGTTGGCCTTTTTATCATTAAGAAACAATGAAAAACCCTAAACATAAAAAAGCCTAGCCCTAGGAGATGAAGCACCAAAAGCTTGTGGGCCCCGTTGGGTAAGTTGGAATGTCAACTTCTCGAGGTTGTAACTTTGGCATACTATCTCTGTTTGGCTATCATAATACCTTGTTTAGAAGATCTCGAAGAGGAGGCCAAAAACAAAATAGTAAACTAGTTGGGACTTTTTTAGGCTCTCTATTTTCCCTAAAAACATCTTTAGTCTATCAAAACGGCTCTGGAAGTTTAGGACTCGAAAACCTGCCAAAAATAGTAAATTGTGTTACAATTAAGGAAACTAAAAAACTGAAAGAAACAATGATAGGGTTCCAAGTGCAATAAGCGGGTGGCCACCAATATCCACCTAGATCATCTGTCCCGTAGAGAACAAGCATGCATACAAGTAAAACTCAGTGGTAGAAAAATAATTAACATTTACCTAGAAAATGCTAGGGGGAGTCAAACACGTAAAAACACACAGAGAATAGAAGATCATTAACTATTCATACATCGTATCTGCACTAGCAAATCAATCAATTGTCGTAGAAACTAGTGTTAAGAATCCCCTAAGACCATGTGGAGAGGGCACTGCCAATGGTACTCGCACACCGCTCTCTTGATCACATGTATGCATGAGACCTTGCAGCATTTGATCACATGCATGAAGGAAATCAAAGGTATTCAATTCTTCAAATACTATTAATGTCATGGATCTAAGATAGAATGTTGTGGGCATGATATTTCTAATTCTTGTTAAAGTAGTTTTTTTTTTTTTTTAATATAATTACTAAATTTTGATTTTGTGTATTTTTTTCTTAGATCTTGTTTTATTTACATTTATAATAAATAACTAATATTATAATTAATTATTAGTTTTTCTAATCTTGTGAATATTTCTTTTTTCAATTTTATTAAAATAGATTTATTTATATATAATTAGGTAATTTTTATGATCTTCTCGAAGTTTTTCTTTTCTTAACTTTGTTGAATTTATTTTAATTTACATATAACTTTATAATTAATAAATTTTATAATAAAAATAATATTATTCATTACATTTTTCTTTTTACAATTATTATTTAGTTTTTACCAAAATCAAATTACAATTTCTTCTTAAGTTATTATTATAAATTGATTTTTATTAGTTTTTATTAATATTTAATATTATTTATCTAGAATATAATTAATTCAAATCTTATTATTAAAAAATAAAAATCGTAAACTTCACATTATTTTCCCTCATAATCCCACTACTTCCACCAATAACTTCTTATATATCTTTGGCAGTAATGTCCATTAACTGAATATTTTGAATTCATCGCACGAGCCAACTAGCGAGTGGTCATTTTATATTTTTGAGGGTTTTGAAGGCGGACTTGATATCAAGATACAAGATCTTCATCATTTTGAAGCATCAAGAGTTTCAAAGACTCGAACAAAAACTTGAACAAAGTAGAAATTGATGTAGATATTGATCTTTCTACTACTGTAAGTAAAATTCAACCACAACACCATTTTATCACAATTTTTGATTCGCAGTTGGTTGTGTTCATTACAATGCTTTGCCCCGAGCTTTTATTCTCACTTTCGCCTTCACACGTGCTATTCAATCCAAACAAACCAACTCCTCCATCCCAGCGTTTATTTCCAGGATGCGGATATTTTGCCATTGTCAAACTTAATTTCCTTTTAATTTTAGCATTTTCCTTCTAATATCACTTTCGGAAAACTTTATTTCTGCTTATGCTTTTAACCATACTAATACCGTTTCTTTCTAATATAAAAGAATGAATTAATAAAATACTTCTATACATAAATTTTTTCTCTGATACTATATGCAGGTCTTTGGGTTCATTCTCTAATAAAGTATATTTTGATTTGTGTTCCTGTCAGGTGTAGGTACTTTGTGCAAATCAATTTTTTTTTTTTTTTTACACAATAAATTGTCCAACAATTGCGTTGGATGAATGTCGTCCCTTACTAGGGTTTATGTTTATGGGCACAAGGGCTTCATTGTGGAACTATTGTCCATCTATGTACAATTTTGTCATTATTCCCCAGAATAAAAATTAAGACGATAATCTGAATATGATTACATCCATGCTCCAATTTTTCTTTTGCTCTGCCTCCACCGACAGCAACGTCACCAAATAAAGTAGGAGCAAAAACCAGTTGTTGTGGAGGTGCAATAATTACGCCTATGATCATTCCCATATTTTTTTTTTTTTTCACCGCTTTTGTTAAATTTCATAGGTTGAATTTTATTTATTTAGTAGATAAATTCGAAGTGCTTCTTTCTTCGTTTTTTTTCGCTATTGTTATTTTTCATTGTTTTTATAAACAACTTTTTTAATATCACAAAGTTGATTAACTCTTTTATGCCAAGATGGTTTGGGAATTCACTAATATTATAATATATCAATTTATTATAATAATTATAATAAATTATATATATATATATATATATATATATATATAATAACATTAATATTATATATAAAATAATATTATAATATTAGCTATATTTAATAAGTAACAAAAATATAATTTATAGTATAATTAATTATATAGCAAATATGTATTCTAATTATTATAGTATAATAATATATAAATATGGAGTTGTTTTTAACGCAACTTTTTGAAAATCACAAGTTTGATGGGTCAAGTACAATTGAAGCCCGGGTTTGGGTTTTTCAAGATTTCACCTCAAAATTTATTTTGAACCGAATTCTCCACAAGAAACTCCAAAAAGTTGCATTAAAAACAATTCCTATAAATATATAATAATTCTAAGTAGTTTTTTAAATATTATATTATATAGTTAACTAGTAATTAATTATAATTATATAGTATAATATATTATTGTTATTCTAATATTATATTAATTATATATTTTAATATCTAGATACTAAATTGGTAATATGTTCAAGCTAGATCCATCTTAACCCCAGATCAAATCTCTCGAATTGCAAACCTCTTTTTTTAGTGCAAAACTTGAGAAAATGTTTGCACTTCGAGAGATTTGATCCGTCTCGACACTTGATAGATCCCAGGTTAAGATGGATATAGGCTGGTTTTAGTGGTGCGTTATTCTAATCATTTTTTAAATTAGTTTTTTCAATTTAGTTTTAAATTTTCTTAGTTACTTTAGTTTGTTGAGATGAGAGAGACTGTTAGTAACTTGAATGATGAAAAATGATGAAATAAAAATGTTGAATGATGTAACAATGTTGAATGATAGAAAATGTGAATAATAAGAATGTAGTCAATTACAAACAATATTTATTGTGATCAATCTCAAACTACTTTCAAACTATTTTCTTTCATTAGCCTCTTATTCCATGTGTATACTCAATACTATTTTTCATTTGTAAATATGTAATAAAGTGGGGTGTGACATTTTTATTATTTTATTAATTTGTCATTTTTAATAAAATAGGAGATAAATTATGTAAGTGAGGATTTTGTAAATATTCTTTTATTAATTAAAAGGATATGAGAGAAATAGATTAGAATAAAAATTAGAGAGTAGGTATTCTATGTATGGGACTTTGTTCAGTCCACACCTAAAATATAGATTTAGTTGAGGATTAGGTGGAGAGATTTTTGGAGTGAATTAAATGCATTATTTATGTATAAATATGAGTGGGTTTTGTGAGGAAAATACACTTGAATAGTAGGGGAGTGAGAGAGTGAGTAGAGAGCAGGGTCTCTACTTGCAAGCCTTCGGGCATTTATAAAGGGCCAAATAATTTGGAAATCAGGCCAAGGAAGGAGATTTATGTAAGTATTGTGTGTGTTTAATACAAAATTTAATTCTCTGAAGATTATGTCTCATTTCTAAGTTATGAGTTGTGAAATTAAAGTCAGTTGTTGATTGACTGATTGTGTGAGACTGCGCCTTAATTGAAGTTGTGGAATTGGCAAATCAATCACAATGGATCGATTTCAGGGAGGAGAATTCCTGTATAAGGAATTGATCAATTACTGATTAAAAGAGGGCGTTATCCTTCTTGAATTGTATATGCTATGTAAATCTTTGTAAAGAGTTCTGTTTTAAATTCTTTTAACAGCCTCTAAAAATCCTGAATGTTGTCATTAGAATGCATGATCTTCACAATTCCGGATGAATGCATAGTTTGGAAGCGTTAATTGAATGTTGTTCATATAAATTGGTAATGGCTTAATTGCAGACTGTAGTGGTTTTGTACGTTGTGGTATGCATTCACAGAAACAGTGGAGCGTGTTAACACAATAGCAGATTGCCGTATTGGGGAATCGATGGATGGCATAAGTACCATAGCGCACTTTTAAAATCGATCTGTTGAGGCGAGGAACCAGAATTAAAACTGGAATGGTGAGTCGACTTAATAATGGTATGAGGGATGTTTTAAATGAAATCTGAATGTATGGTTTGAATGGTGCGTTGGCTATATTGCAGACTGTAATGTCTGGGTACGTACAACATTGAAGAGTGGTATTTTAAATGTGAGAGGGAGTGCTTTCAACTGTTATGAAATGCTTGATCGATATTGATATATTTTGTTAGCATTCGGCTTTGAAATGAAATTTCAGCTTATATGAATCAATTGCCATAGCAGAAGACTGTTTACAGAAGCGTGTGAACGAAATTGAATGTAATGGGATGGATGAGATCGCTTGTTGGAGTCCAATTTTGAATATGGGCGAAAATGAGAGTCAGTTTAACCTTTAGCGCAGAGATATTGTTGACAAGCAATGGAGCGTTGAATAAGGTGAGGCGCATTATGAAATTGAGGTAAGCCGTATGTACCAGCATGTATTAAAATTATGACTGGCCATTATTACGTTGAATGTGATTGGTATTTCCCTTTCAAAGACCGTGGATATGTAATATTGTGTAGAATCAACATTATGTAAATGGTTGCGTAAAGGGTGATTCATGAATGAAGGAACGTGTAATGAGAGGACTCGGGTATTTCAAAGAACAAGTAGAACTGAAATGAATGGAACGCAGTACTGTTTGTGTACCTCAAAGTATGGGATATATATATATATATATATATATATATTTGAACGCTGTTTTGGCATGAGGGCGCAAGGTGTAAGCAGTTAATTGAAGATTCAGCTGCGATGATGCGATGGCGCAGTAAAGGTTGAGTTTAATGGAAGCGTTGACAAATCGATGCAGAAATGCAATGCGGAAGCATATAGAGTTTTGAAACAACGATATTAGCATTGTGAAAGCCCTGAAGAGTGAATGTGTGGACAATTGATAAGTTAAGGTATGAAACAGTATTTCTTAAAAGAATTGGAAGTTGCTTGAAATTTATAAGCTGTTTCTTGAAGATCGATGTGTTGGCTTTTGATAAGCATAAACAATGTAATTACGCTGGAAGTTTAATGGGTTTAAAGCTTTGGACTTATCATATATGGAATTTTATCCAAGTTTGAGAATGATTTGGCTATACACCGATTTTGGAAAACTATATGTCAAGATAAACTTTCCGCATGCAAATGGTAAAGTATGAATTTTCCGTAAATTGAGGTTTTGATTTGGGCAATCACAGTTACATAGTTTATATGGATGATTTCTTTAAGATTCTGGGTATTGCAGGATTGGCCCTACATCATTTTTGGTATCAGAGCTTGGCTCTGTTGAAATGGAAGATGTTTGTTTTTTCTGAATGAGGACAGAAGGTTTTGTTGAGAACTAAAGTGTGTTTTCTTTGAATGTGTGATGAAGACTGAAAGGAAGATCATATTTTTAAATATGATATACAAGCTACACAATTGAGGTGAACAGATTGCAGAAATGAATGGAGGACAAGATCATGCAGGATCTTAAAGGTGAGATGATTTTTTTGATTTGAATTTTATAATTGAAGTTTATGGTTGCAGACAAGATGATGGCAGTGAACCTGACATTCAGCTAAAGGCTGGATAAGGAGGACAATTACAGTGTCCTGAAGAGGAAGTGAGTTGAAGAGATAGCCTAGAGAGAGCAGAGGAGAGTGCTCAAGAGGTTCTACAGGCAGTGAACCAGTACTTACCAAAAGACTGAGTGAGGAGAGCTTGGTGAGGTAAGGGGCAGCAGGAGAGCTTGCTGTTGCAGAGGCTAGTGCAACTCATGGTGAGTGAGAAACTCATGGAGAAGATGATCATGGAGGATCAGAGAAGAGGTTCAGAGGAATGCCATAGAGGTAAGATGACTGATGAATTCAGAGAAAGAGAAATTGCAGTAATGAAGGTACAATTGTAGGTACTAGAAGAATGGCCGCAAGAGCAGGAAAATCAGAAAGGAGGATGGATCTTTCCGCTGAAGGGAAAGAGAGTGATTTGGCAACCATTGCAGATGAAGTTGAGGCAAAGTGTGATTGCCTTATTGAAAAAGGAACTTAGAGTTCTTGAGCCAAAGTTGGAATTTGAAGATTCCACATGCAGATCTGTTCAAAGGGAAGTGCTTGAGGAAGCAGTCAAGACTGAAAAGTCTTGTGGTTTTAAAACTAATGAGTTGTGTATGTTTGCAGGTACAGTACAGGGAGTTGAGCAAGCTTTAGAGTTTGTTCAAGAAGAGTTGAATCTGAAGTCTGTTCAGATCAATACTGAGATAGCCAGACCTCAGGAGGAAATGAAGACAAAGGAGTCTAATCAGAATATTGGTGCAAAGAGAGAAGGACCAACTGATGATTGGTCAAGAGCTGGTGAAGGTATGGAAATTTGTGTGAAGTTTCCGAGTTCTACTCCTAATGAAAATTTTGAATTGTATAGGAAACTAGATCTTCAGAGAAGAGAATTGGAGAGGCAGAGAACTTACACACAGGCTAATTTGCTGAGGAAGCAAGGTAAGAAAGTTTTCATGAATGACAGTCATGAAGCGGAGGATGGAAAGAAGGAGAGACTAGCTGACAGTCTCATGGTGAATGCAAATCAGCATACTGATGTGCTGACAAAGGAGTTGGAAAGGAACTCAGAGCAGCATACTGGAGTGTTGCCAGAGGAAACTGAGGAGAAAGCCAGTGAAGATTTTCTGAGTCCTGAAGAAGACTTGGAACTGCAGAGAGAAAACTTGGGGACTGAATCAACAAGTGAGACCATTGGGTCTTGTGATTTTGAAGCTGACAACTTGATTGTGTTTAAAAGTGATACAGAAGACAATCCATCACTTAGAATTGTCTTGGAAGAAGAAGAATTGTTGCAGGTAGAAGATGAGACAATCATGTCTCATATGCAGAGGCTTGTTACCATGGGTGACAAGAAAGAATTGGCTTGTCTGTATAGCCAAGAGAAGACTGGAGGACAAATTTTTGAAACTGCTACAGTAATACAGGATGAGGCTATAGTATTTGCAAAACTTGATTTGATTGCCAAAATCAATCAAGATGATGATGGGCAATTACTGAAGATTGTCGAAGGGGAAGATGGAGGTTATGCCGGAGTTAATTTGCAGCATGTTGATGAAATGCTGAAATGTTTGCTGGAGACATTTGAACCAGAGAAAGAAGTTGCAGATGAAATTGCAGGTGACGAGAAAAAGAATGTTGCAGAGGGACAAGAAGTTTGGGAGGCGGCGACATCTATGGTAGCAGCTGAAACAACAGGAAGTGAAAGCAGCAGCAGAAGATTGGACATAGAGATTGAAAGCATCAGAAGAATGATGATGAAGGTGTCTCAGAGACAGCAGACAACAGCAAGAAAGCAGAAGAATTTAAGCAAGAGAAAGACAACAAAAGATTGCGAGATCACAGCCAGTGGGGCAATGCAACATAAAGTGTGGAGACCTGGAGAAGAACAACAGATAGAAGCAGCGACAAGTGGAAAGTTACAGCACAAGATATGGGATCCAGGCATACACAGATCCGAACACATGATCAGGCGATCATGTTTAATTTCAACCTCGGGAGTCTGATGTAGGAGCATCAAGGCCATTTTTCAATTGTAAATATGTAATAAAGGGGGGTGTGACATTTTTATTATTTTATTAATTAAATTGTTATTTTTAATAAAATAGGAGATAATTTGGAAAAGTGAGGATTTTGTAAATATTCTTTTATTAATTAAAAGGATATGAGAGAAATAGATTAGGAGCAAAATTAGAGATTAGGAATTCTATGTATGGGACTTTGTTGAGTCCACACCTAAAATATAGATTAGTTGAGGATTAGGTGGAGAGATATTTTGAGTGAATTAAATGCATTATCTATGTATAAATATGAGTGGTTTTTGTGAGGAAAAGACAATTGAATAACTGCAGAAAGCGTGAGATTGGGAGTAGAGAGCAGGGTTTCTGCTTGGGAGCCTTCGGGCAGTTTGTAAAGGGCCAAATGATTGGAAATCAGGTCAAGGAAGGAAATTGTATTGTAAGTGTTTTGTGTGTTAATACATCATTTGATTTTTTTGACTGTATGTCCATTATTGAGTTTGCGTAAGATTGAATTTGTGTGTTCAATGAATGAAAGGAAATTCGTTCCTCTTTGAATTCTGGAATTATTATGTGGAAAGGAACGGTGTTTAGTCCTTATGAAAGAAGTTCAATTTCTGCAGAAGCCCATTTAGTATTGTCGATTGATTGTGTGAGACTATGCCTTGATTGTAATCGTGGAATTGGAAAATCGATCACAATGGATCGATTTCAAGGAGAAAGAATTCTTGTATAAGTAAATTGTCAATTATTGGTTGAAAGTGGGCGCTATTCTTCTTGAATTGTATATGCTATGTAAATCTTTGTAAAGAGTTCTGTTTTAAATTCTTTTAACAGCCTCTAAAAATCCTGAATGTTGTCATTAGAATGCATGATCTTCACAATTCCGGATGAATGCATAGTTTGGAAGCGTTAATTGAATGTTGTTCATATAAATTGGTAATGGCTTAATTGCAGACTGTAGTGGTTTTGTACGTTGTGGTATGCATTCACAGAAACAGTGGAGCGTGTTAACACAATAGCAGATTGCCGTATTGGGGAATCGATGGATGGCATAAGTACCATAGCGCACTTTTAAAATCGATCTGTTGAGGCGAGGAACCAGAATTAAAACTGGAATGGTGAGTCGACTTAATAATGGTATGAGGGATGTTTTAAATGAAATCTGAATGTATGGTTTGAATGGTGCGTTGGCTATATTGCAGACTGTAATGTCTGGGTACGTACAACATTGAAGAGTGGTATTTTAAATGTGAGAGGGAGTGCTTTCAACTGTTATGAAATGCTTGATCGATATTGATATATTTTGTTAGCATTCGGCTTTGAAATGAAATTTCAGCTTATATGAATCAATTGCCATAGCAGAAGACTGTTTACAGAAGCGTGTGAACGAAATTGAATGTAATGGGATGGATGAGATCGCTTGTTGGAGTCCAATTTTGAATATGGGCGAAAATGAGAGTCAGTTTAACCTTTAGCGCAGAGATATTGTTGACAAGCAATGGAGCGTTGAATAAGGTGAGGCGCATTATGAAATTGAGGTAAGCCGTATGTACCAGCATGTATTAAAATTATGACTGGCCATTATTACGTTGAATGTGATTGGTATTTCCCTTTCAAAGACCGTGGATATGTAATATTGTGTAGAATCAACATTATGTAAATGGTTGCGTAAAGGGTGATTCATGAATGAAGGAACGTGTAATGAGAGGACTCGGGTATTTCAAAGAACAAGTAGAACTGAAATGAATGGAACGCAGTACTGTTTGTGTACCTCAAAGTATGGGATATATATATATATATATATATATATTTGAACGCTGTTTTGGCATGAGGGCGCAAGGTGTAAGCAGTTAATTGAAGATTCAGCTGCGATGATGCGATGGCGCAGTAAAGGTTGAGTTTAATGGAAGCGTTGACAAATCGATGCAGAAATGCAGTGCGGAAGCATATAGAGTTTTGAAATAACGATATTAGCATTGTGAAAGCCTTGAAGAGTGAATGCGTGGACAATTGATAAGTTAAGGTATGAAACAGTATTGCTTAAAGAATTGGAAGTTGCTTGAAATTTGTAATCTGTTTCTTGAAGATCGATGTGTTGGCTTTTGATAAGCATAAACAATGTAATTACGCTGGAAGTTTAATGGGTTTAAAGTCTGGGCTATTCGTTTCAAGCTTTGGACTTATCATATATGGAATTTTATCCAAGTTTGAGAATGATTTTATTATACACTGATTTTGAACCATATAACAGATAGCTTCCGCATGCAAATGGTAAAGTATGAACTTAAACTTTCTCTTAAATTGAGGAATTGATTTGGGCAATTTAACATTTGCATGTTTATATGCATGATTTCGAAGACTCTGGTATTGCAGGTTGGCTCCGCATCATATTCTCTACACCTTATTAATTTCAGACTTTTTCATATTGAATTATATGAAAAGGGAAGTTGACATCATAGACCATTCAAATATTTAACTTCATCTACCGTAGTAAACATTCTCCAAAGTTATCCGTTATGACTTATGGAGTGTTAAACCCCAAATAATTTTCAATGGTAGTTGCTTTCTATTACATTGTTTGAATGCAAAGTGATTAACAATGTTGAATAATGGAAAATGAGAATAATAAGAAGAGAGCCAATTACAAATAGTTTATAGTTTTAGGAAGAAAGCATTTCAGGTAAGTGAGCATTTTATTTAGGATGAAAAATCAAGTATTGTATTTATGGTTGAATTGTTGTAACACATAAATCAATGCACACCATAAATAATTTATATGTTCTTACACTGAAATCAATTTCACACTATTAATATAATTACTTTGAAATTTATGTACATCATACATCTAGTTGCATCAAATAAAAAATCAACATCTACACTCAAATCAATGCATCTAGTGCAAACAATCAAATAAGATTGGAAATCAACATCTATATTGAAATCAATACGTCTAGTGCGAGCAATCAAGTAGGATTATAAATCAATATCTACACTGAAACCAATGCATCTAGTGCAATCAGTCAATGGGTGAGGGGGGCACCCAATGATCTTAAGTAGACCATGGTTAGCTACAATTAATGATTTTACAAGTTGTAGATCTGGTGATATGTTTATCTATGATGGAAATTCAGTAGATAAATTCACATTATATCCTCCTAAAAAATAATAATAGAGGTAGAAATTGAAGAATGGATAGATGATGATATTTATATACAACCAATATATTCTACTTCACAAATGGATGAAGAAGATCATATTTTAAATCTAATGGAAAATAATGAGTCTTCCTCATGTTGTGAATCTAGTCAAAATTTTCAAGATAAATGTAATATTGAATATTTATCATCTCATAAAATGTATTTAAATTCTATGGAGAAATTTGGAAATTATTTAATAGAAAATTTTCCAAGGAAAACTTTGAATATTAATAATAATCTGGAAGAATAAAAAAAGAAAGAATTAGTAAAGGTGCTACAAGAACATTCCTCTGTTATGCATGGGAATACACTGATATGAAAGGAATTGATCCCAATAATTGTAGGCATCATATGTATATTGAAGAAAATTCCAAACCAATTAGAAAACCACAAAGTAGGATGAATCCAAACTTAAGGGAAATTGTTAAGGAAGAACTGCAAAAATTGTTAAATGTGAAATTCATTTATCCAATATCAAACAGCCAGTGGGTTTCACCATTTGTAATTGTTCCAAAAAATAATGGGAAATGGAGAGTATGAATTGATTATAGGGAATTGAATAAAGCTACTTTAAAATATCATCATTTTGATGCAAAAGAGCATCTAGACCTAGCCAGAAATGTGATGGAATGGTCACATGTTGTGGCTAATACAAGTTTGGAGGAAGACTTGGGTGTTAATTTTGTATTAATTTCAATTAAATGTAAATAGTTAAGAGTGGCCTAATTCAAAACAGAAATTGGGAATAAATGGCAAGTGATCCTCCCTGCGTGGAGATCAAGCCAAGTAGTCTAGTTTGTTTAGATTAGGATAAGGTGTGAATTAATTTATTCCTCCAAATATGGAGGAGATGGTTAATTTAGATATGTGTAATCTCTTTTGTTTTGAAAAAAAAGAGGAGAGAGCGAGAGGCGAGGTAAGAGAGATTAGAATAGTTTTTGTGTGGAAGCTTACTGGTAGATTTGTTAGAATTAGTGTGTGGCTTGGTGAGGAGCGAAAGCTCGAATGGATGCGTGTGGATTTTTTTTGACAGAAGTCAATTTATTTGTATAATTGGGCCGAAGGCCGAAATCCTGTTTGTTTTTCTGAGTATTATGAAAGTAATTATGTTCTGGGCCAAATCGAATGACAATAGTGAATATTTGAGTGTTGTATGACTGGAAAAGACGAGACTCTGTCTTTTTCTTGGGTTATGAAGAAATCGAATGCTGTATCCATTGATATTTGATGAGCCATAAGCTTAATGTGTTGTTAATTGTTTGAAGTGGTTCGACCTGTGGTTTTATTTAAAATTGTTAAAACATTCTGTGTTATGGAAAATTGGGCGTGTTAAATTTTGTGAGTTGAAATTTCTTTACACAGAGAACAACCTAGAATAGACTTCGCAGATTTTTGGGGACAACAACGAATTATAGAAATCGCCGATCCCTAAAATTTCGCATCGAAGTTCGGGATGCTGCCAATTGTCAGTCGTAACATCAATACAACGATTCCAATTGCGTTTGAGATCACATCAGGCTCGTGGTAACGGATGAGTGTTATAATGTTCAATAGTCTAGCAACTAACAAACTCTGGCAATTTCGCATTGGAGTGTAGGAAGTGCCAAATTCTTGTGGCATATCAAATTCAACGGTTGAAAATTGATTCGGTATCGAACAACCAAATCTGGGTGAAAAACCATAGTGTTGTGTTTTGAAAATAGCCATTGGAAAATCGCTGATTGAGACCACATCGGCACAGATTGAAGGGGGCGTATATTGAAGTTGTGTAATATTGCATTGGAATGGTTAAAAACACAAACTTGGCCGCATATTGTATCTCCAGGGTGTGAATGAGTTTAATTGACAGAACCAGATCTGTGGTAGCAATACATATAATATATGTTGACAAACAGTGTTCAATATTGTTTGAAGAATCTAAAGATGGAAGAGCATTGCAGTTGTAATGAGTGATTTCCGATTGAACCACAGTGATTCCGATCGGATTGCATCGGAATTGGGAGATCAGTCGACAATTGTGGTAGCTAAGTTTCGTGATTTCCGAGATCCGATTGGATCGGATTGGAGCAACGAAGATTTTTATTGAATCGGAGTTAGACATAGTAGTTGTTAACCGATATATGTCATAGCCTTTTGTGATCGCTGATCGTAAATTAACCCGAGTTACATTGCATCAAAATTGTTAGAACTGTCGATGACTGGGAAAACATATTAGGATTGTCGACTTGTAGTTTGATGTGAGTCATCGGATCAATCAGATCTGTGGCATGGAAATATGCATAGAATTTGAATGATCGAAGAGCAGAAATTAAATCCAATACGAAGTAAATGTAGTGAACTGTAGATTTTACATGAGGCTGAGCTGTAGTATTAAATGGCAATTGTGAGATGGCAATGTGGATGCGTTGTTGCGTGAGACAGCTTGGTATGCTGTAAAGAGGAAAAGGGGCATATGTATATTGGAAATTGGGTTCGAGAAAGGAATGTAAACGCCGAGGGATTTGAATTATAGTGAAATGATGATTTATAAGCTTCCGCAACAATAGTACAGGAAATTGCCAGCAATCTGAAGTTTTTATTTGGGCAGATTTGAGATGTATTCATCAGAGGGAAAGATTTTCAGACGCAAAGGCTGTCCTCGTCAATTTTCCACTTCCTTTTATAGATCAGTTTCTTGACACATTGGTAGGAAAGAATTACTTTTCATTCTTGAATGGTTTTAGTGGATATAAACAGATCTAGGTAGCTCTAGAAGATTAGGATAACACAACCTTTACTTTTCCATGGGGAACTTATGCTTATTATGTACTTCATTTTGGGTTATTCAATGCACCTGCAACATTCCAAAGGGAAGTTCTAGGCAATTTTTCTGATCTAACTCATGATTGTGTGGAAGTATACATGGATGATTTTACTATCTATGGAAACTTTGAAGGAAGTTATTTGTTATCACCGGAAAATGATGAAGAAATATGGCATTATTTAATGTTAGGCATAACGATTTCATGTACGAGAAACATTAGAGAATCCTCGAGTAATTTAAAAATATCTACAGTCCGAGAGGAAAAAATCAAATTGCTTACTTAAAACAAGCCAAATGCGCCTATGCGCGCATAATTCTTCGATAAGCGCGCCTTTGCGTGGCTTTTCCTCAAAAATTCACGCAATTCTGGTGAGGGTTAAGTCACTTTTCCCGGACCACAAGATACACTTATCAGAAATTTATTCTACACTTAAGGTCGCATAGTGAGCTGTACCTACCTCAAAACAGTTTGTGGACCTTAAGGGAGCACACAATGGAATAAAGGTGGCACACAATGGAATCACACTGCTCTCTTGGGTCACCATCCAAAATGTACCAAGAGAGGGAAGGAGGATTTTAATTCTCCTCTAAAAGGCCACCAAGAGATGAAAAATATGAGAACACATTATTATGCTGGCCAGAATTGCCCCAAGAAATACTAGCAGTGTGTGATCCGGAGCAAAGATAGAGGGGACTCAGTTGTTGGCCATCCAAAAACTTCAATCCACGACAGTAGAGAGAGGGAGAATTTGCGCAAAGGTAGCTAGGAAGTAAAGACATCCTTTCATCGGGACTTAGAACCCCTAGTTCTAAGGGCCCCTTGGCAAGTGGATAAAAGTTTCATCCTCATTTCCTACCAGCAGTCAATAAGAGGGGACGTAAGCACTGTCGTTTGGATTATTGAAGTTGTTTGAATCTATTTAGAGCTTTTGTTTTATTTTTTTTAGTTTTAGTTTAGTTTTTATGTTTGAATATGCATGATATTTCTCTCTCTAGTATGTTTATGTTCTAGCATGTTCCACTAACTTGCTTCACTCCATTTTTCCTGTGACCAATAACTTAAGAGGGAAAACCACCCCTCTTAAGCAAGTGTGATTTAGTACATTTGTGCGCCAAACACACCAACATAGGATTGGCAACTCCACTAACTTTTATTTCCAAGTTTATGTGGTTGTGCCTTTTTGTAGAGACCTCTGTATTTGTTGTGGAGTAGGACTAGAACTGCCCCCTTTCTCTCCTTCACTTCTTGGTTCATCCCTAGTGATAGGCTGAAGCAGAAGAGCTCCCAAAAATCACTTTGCAGGAAAATTGCGCACCTTTCTCATAGACAGGCATGCCCTAGTGCACGCATTCAGAGGTGACCTGCGCACAGAAATCATGCCTGTTTCAGGCTTTTGCACGCGGAAACCAGAAGTGGAATTTTTCCCACTATTTCCATCTTTTCTTGCTTGTAAAAGTGACTGGTAGCCCATAATACATCCGCCAGCACTATTTGAGGTGCCTTGCAACTTGTTAAAACTCACTTTTAGCTGCTCTTAGTAGCTTAGGTGTTGGTTTTATTTCGAGTTGATTTTCGCAAAGTTAACACATAGTTTAAGTAGGAGGAAAATTAACTTGCATTCCGAAATAATTTATGTTTTGTGAATTTAGGTATCAAAGCACCAAGATAATTATCCAAAGTAAGTGGCCCAATTCCACGCATGCTTAGCTAGTTCTCTTTCATTTTTCCAATGTAAAATTCATTAGTTTAGATTGATTTTTGCACTAGGATTTCGGGACCAGGATTGAATTTTCGGTAGACGGGAAAGTAATCTATGTTGCTTTTACACCCTCAGGTGATCCTAGGAAAGCATATGAACACTCTCTATTGAAAACTCACCATCTCCCTATAGTTGATCATATAGATTAACTAGGAAAAATTGAAAGCGGCCCATATCTGTGCATGTTTTTCTTTTGAGCAAGGAAAAATGAAACATAGTTTAAATAGGGGATTTTGAAAAGGATAATCACATATCTACATGGTAAAACTATATGCTTGTTCACCTTTTGTTCACACACATTCGCACCCTAAGTGAAGTAAATACACCTAAAACTATCTTAACAAAACTCACTAAATTCTCTCCACAGGGGCCATAAAAGAATTTATAGTCTAAGTTAGGACCAAGGGGGTAGGCATCCAATAAGCCACCTTAGTTAGTCTTCATCTTGAAACACAGAAGTTGACTATTTAGGGATATTTCAAATCTGCCTATCAGCCCATGGAAAAGAAAACTCAAGTGTGACAAAGACCTGATTCAGAGGGGGTTAGGCTTAGGCATAGTGCGTGTGGTATTAGTTGGGGTTATTTGACCCGGTTGATACTCGGTACTGTTAGTTGTACTACCAAGAAGCCCAAGACTCAAACGTTCACATGGGACAACGGTGCTTAGTGGCTAAAATTAGGGCATCCTTTCCCTATAGGTGACGGTGCAGGCAAGCACTAGATCCTCCACCCTTACCTGGGTGGATTTTCTTCGATTGACTGGGGGTGTTGCCAGTTCCTTCGGGACTTATGCCAGCATTCGCAAGATATCTTCTCAAGGCCCAGTTACATTTGAGTGTGTGAGGATAATTAGGTCTTCTAGGATTTGAGTATCATATGAAAACAACAAAAAACCATATTTTTTTATTCACTGGTCACATAGGATTAATCTAAAAGGAAATTTTATTTTATTTTCACTTTTTTTTATGTATGCGATTGGAATTTTTCTTTGATTATAATCTCTATCCTCTCAAATATTTACAAAACCATACCTAGTCGACGACATAATGGAACCAATGGGACCTCGTCCATCGAGACGTCTATTGGACCTCCCCCCATTACTGGGAGGGATTCTAGGTATTTCGCCATTTAGGCGTCAAAGGCGGACACTGCACCATTATTGGATCATCTTTTATTGGAGAATAATTATTTGGGAACCCTAGTCGGTCATCCAACACCACACCAGTGAACACCCCCACAAGGTCACCACACACCACTCCTCCCACAACCCCTAGCAAGTAGAGGAGTGCTACCCATTCGGGAAGCTAGGTGAACGCACGGTGGGGTACATCATAGAAAAACCGTATTCCTAACCAGAACATTGTGTTTTCACAAGTCGCAATGGTTACAATCTCACAGTCACCTTTTCTAGCTTCGTTAAATCTACCAGATTTAACCAAGTTGACTAACAACCCCATTTCACACAACCCCATATGGCCTCCCATGCCCACGAAGCTCCCTTCGGACGTTCCAAAAATTGAAGAGAAGAAAGCGGAAGACCCAGGAAATCATGTTATGACTTTCCACTTGTGGTGTTTGTCGAACAACATCGTTGATGATACTATTCGACTAAGAATATTTCAACACACCCTAATCGAAATAGCACAAAAATGGTATGTGGAGCAACCCTCTGCTACACATGGAACCTTTAGTGCCCTCACTGCTGCATTCCTTACCTATTTTCAGTTACCCTTCCACCACGATTCTGGAATGGAGTTACTGACCCACTTTAGGCAAACCACTGTCGTCCATATCTCTGACCATCTCCATGAATGGCGGTGGCATCGTAGTTTGTGCAAATCCAAACTCGATGATCGAGTTTTGTTAGACATGTTCTTGAAAACTCTCACCACAGAGATTTCAAAATATGTGGTGCAAAGAAAGCCCATGTGCTAAGAGGACACCATCAGTAAGGCCCAATAGCTTGAGCTGATCTATACGCAGTCAAGGTATATTTACAATATCCTGTCGAATGCACCCGCTTGCAGAATTAAAAAGAATTTCCAGGCACGTTAAACTCTATAGACGGTTTAATTAGGTCATTGAACCAAAATCACCTAAGCAGCAATGTTAAAAACCCCGGTTACACGTATGATTCTACCCAGAACATATCACAACCTGGCTACCAAATTCATCACAAGACTCTGAAAAATTTGACCAGTAGGGCATCATCGTATCACCATCAGCATGGAGGACCCTATCCTCCAGCTCAGGGGACCCAGTACGCAGATAGACATGCTGACGGAAGAGCTCCCCCCCAACATTCATTTACAAACCAGGGACCGCAATATGCCCAGTCCCCAGCACAAGACCCACCCATGCAGAATAATGCATAGGTGAACTTCATGCAACCCTCCCAAAACCAACTACGCCAACCATATAACTAGGAGAATCCAAACTATCCTCCTAACGCGGTTAAGAAAAAGGGAAAAAACAAGCCTAAATAAAATCCGGGACAGGGGGGAAACAACCAAGAACACCCTCTGCAGTCTCAGGCTGGAGGCAACTCCAGCCAAAATCAAAACCAGGAGCCAAGAAACTCCAGAGGTAGAAAAAAATGTCAATTCTTCAAACAAACCACTCTTGTCCGATCTGTGTTGAGTATGGCCATTACACTCACCACGGTCCTGACCTCCCTGAACTGAAGAAGCTGCAGAGTAACCATGGAAAATGGGGATCCTCCCAGTATATATCAGTCATGAAGGAGCCATTCCGCCCATCAAGGGATAGTTAGCACACGCAACAAATTCCCGATGATTCCGGAAAAAAAAACCACGAAATTTACATAACTGGTGAAGAAATGTCTTTTCAAACATAGAATCGAAATTATGATGCCCCACTAGACACCAAATCGTCAGGGGTTAGTATTAGTGCACCAACAACACCTTTGACCATATCAAATATGCCTATTGAACCTTTGCCAAAAATGGCTAAGGGATCAACTAGGTGGGCAGGAAACTATTCAAAAGCAGCCCATAATTATAGCATTATGGATGATCTAGCTCAATCTCTCGCCGCTATGTCAGCTTCGGAGGTATTACAATCATGCCCAAAGTAGTGAAAATCCTTACTTTCCACATTAGGCATCATCGACCTTGCCGATTCGCGCCTAATGGCTTTTAATTTAGATAAATCCACCCCTAAGCTTCTTTCAATGGTCGCCTTTTAGATACCTGTATCAGTGCAAAACATTACCATTCACCGATGTATCATTGACGAAGGTGCATCCACATGCATCATGTAAAAGAACGTTTGGAAAAAGTTAGGGTCTCCCGAAATAAAGCCATCAGACATCACTGTTAGAGCATATGATGGTCGCCCTTCAGCCCCTGTCGATCTCTACCAAAATGTCCCGGTCTGCTTAGCTAGAAAGACAATACTTATACACATTGAAGTCCTAGACGCCCAATTGGACTACAATATACTCCTTGGCTAGAGTTATATGTATTCCATGTCAGCTATCGCCTCCTCTGTCTTCCGAGCTATGATGTTTCCCCATGAGGACCACATCGTTAATGTCGACCAATTGACACATAGCAAAATGCGCCCCCTAAAAAATATCGATGCCATTCTACCCTATGTAGACACATTTATGGATGCGCTTACACGGTACCAATAATACGGCCCCAGCCAGTTCAAACCATCGTCCATCCTAGGATCATTCCTAGGAGATCCCCCTGTTATACCTGAGTCATCACCTGATGTGACAGGGGCTCTGGTGTGCATGATGTCCACATCAAGCATTGAAGCTACTCAAGACACGGAGACGAGTAGTAATGATACCGAGTCATCGGCCACAATTGATCAGATTTGGATCAAGGACCTAAGTGATAGCTCAAAATTCAAAGTGTTCATTTGTGTGATGAACCTAGGTGATCAGATAGATCTCGTCTTCCTGATTCTGGTGCCATGAATGGTTCGAAAAACGAACACCGTATGAATAAGTTATCGCAGTTTGAAAAGTTCATTAAACTGCAATTTTTGGACTTTGACCAAGTTTGACTGGTTATGGAAAAATTCAAAAAAAAGAATATTCCTAGAATATTCCATTCGGACCAATTAGTTCATGCCAAGTGGTAGATTGTAATTAGGCAGTGGGTTGAATTTTTTTATTTTCGGCCAATTACAGGGTGACACGTGGCAAGCCCTATGGCCACCATGTGTCCCCAAGACCATGTAGAAAATTTTTTTGGGACTCTGGAGAATCAAACCATGGACCTCGTTCCAGCTAGCCTACCCACGTGCCAACGTGCCACACAACAAGTCTTAACCACATAGGGGTTGCAGTGGTATTTGAAGTGTAACGATTATGTGGTTGGGGGTCCAGAGGGGCCAACCCCTCCCCGCATGACCAAGCGCCCAAAACCAAGGGCTGAAGCCCCAGAACCATTGGCGTTAATAGTTTTTAGGCCCGTCACATGCAACATTGAAGTTATCCGTCAGTTCCGTGGATAGTTAACTCCAACAGTTACGATGAGAAAACCGCGAAGTCTGGGACATGTGTCCATCATCAGCGGTCAGCATTAACTGCTAATGGTTTTTGTTGGCAGGATTTTAGCCAGAGCACCATCTTTGGCATGATTTCCACTTTTAACTAGATTTAAGTCCAGTTCCTCCAAATTTAGTGGAGGATTTTTAGGGGTCATTGGGGAAAATGAGTTTAGGCTCTATCTTGAGCTAGATTCGACCAATTTTGGAGTGTCAATAGTCAAATTCGACTATCTCAGACATTCCAGACTCATTGGTGAGGGTTGCATAGCCATCAAAGGAATTTTGAGTAGGTTTTTGCTTCAGAGAAGTTCAAGGGGTCACGAGGGGCCAATATCAGTTTGAGGCCTAGCCAGCAGAGCTAGAGGCTGTATTCAGAAATCCAATAGTAAAATTTGGATGTTTAAGATTGTATTGAACTAATGGTGTGGTTTTCATATCCTTTAGAGCACTTTTGAAGGAATAGATGCTTCAGAGAAGTTCCAGGGGCCACTAGGGCCAACAAGTGCCAGCAAGAGAATTTGGCCTATCTAGGGAAACCAATAACCATTCTCAACAAACCAATAATCATTGCTAACTCTAATGAGAATTTTGAATCCATTGGAGGAGTTTGAAGAATATTTTGAGGACTTCTAGAGGTCAAGAACCCAAAGAGATGTTTTCTTTGACCCGAGAGCCAAGGGGTGCCACCAGGTGTTGGAGGCGAAACCGGAGCAACCGGAGGCCAATCGCAGTGAAAAAATAGTCTATTCTGACTATTTTTGGCATTATGAATCCATTGAAGGGATTTTATAAGCCATTTGAAGACTTCTGAAGGTCAAGGACATATAGGGAATTTTTTGGCAACCTAGGGTAAACTGTGGAAGGAGGCCTATATTTGGGAGCCAGTGCTATGTTGGAGCAAACGATCAGTCCATTTCGGATGTACGATATGTGCTAGAGATAGTAGGTGAGGTTTCAAGGACAAAAGAATAATTCTGAAGGAGTTAGTTCCATAGAGAAGCCTAGTGTAGCTTAAGAGCACTGAGAAAAGGAATCAAGTCTAAGGGAGCCTAGATCTGTTTGCAAAGTTATTACATCCATGAAAGGGATATAGATGGTATTATAAACCCATTGGTTTAGTTCAGTAAACCATTGGAGTTGATTTTGTAACTTGTAAAATAAATTTTTCCATAATCCCTAAGAGCGAAGTCAAGATGACAAGATCTCAAGAAGACGTAGCCCACGATATTCGAGTGAACTCATAGATTAAATTTTCTGTTATGTGTTGATGTTTATTTGTTGGATTATATTTTTGTTACACATGTTTAATTTCAGCAAAAACAAAGGGACATAAAGCACTTAAATAGTTAAAAACATACACTTGTTTCAAGTAAAAATTTCCGCAAAAAGTCAAGTATAAGCTAGATATTTTATTTGTTTAACTGAATGGGAGGTTCTTGAAAAGCATAAAAAGTTATACAACCCATTTTCAGATTAAAAACAATCTCTCTATCCTACACCACCTCCCAAACTCCTTTCCTCTTCCCCCTAGCTATTTTTGTGTCACAACAAGTCATGGCCATGGTGGTCCTACTAAAATTATCATTCACAATACTAGTTTGGTATCTAGTCCCACCCACTCCAATGGGAGTCGCACACATAACCTCTACAGGTTAATCCCCATCAATCCTAAACTGGTCCCAGCTATTTAGGAGACTATCACAAACATCCCTGCAAAGGAAATTCCCATAACAAAACCTATGGTTACGACTAAGAAACCTGAGAGAAGATAAAATAAGGTGGAGACTCCCACCACACAATGGGAATCACCTCGGTGCACCATATGTGATGTAGTAGGCCACCCTACCCACATTTTCCTAGAGATGGACAAATTTAAATCGCTCTTTAGCTCTACGGTAGACATCGCAGCACCAAGTTCCAGTAAGAAGGAACCTTCCACCAATAGTCAAGGCAAAGCATTGCGTACCAATCAGGCATGCACTATCTGCAGCAATTAAGGACACTATAACCATCATTTCCCAGAGATCCTGCGAGATAGGGATTCCTTACACCCCATCCATCAATCCTATCAAGAGGACCCCACCTCCCAATATTTTGGAGATGAACCTCACACTATTCTATATTTGCAGGAGGAATGACAGTCTCCAGGAAGACTCCCGTTCATATTTCCCCCTCCTATAATACACTGCACATTATGCGATGGATTTGGTCACTTCATCGAAGAATGTGCAGCCCTAGAACTCATCCACAGATGGTATCCTATAGAGCGCGCTTATTATGTTGGTTTGCAGGCAGTGCAATTCACATGTCCTTTATGCGTCAACAACCACATTTTAGAAAATTGCCACTATATCCCCTCATTCTACTTAGCGCTAGCTAGTTTTCACTCAACCATAGTCCGCCTCTCCCAAGAATATGGCTTAGATTCAGAATGTATGAATAGCTCGACAACGCAATAAAATGTGACGAATAGATCCATCCTCTTTCTTTCAGCTGAAAAGCGACCAAGCAGGGAACCTTTAGTTACCCCCAACCGCTCTTTGTAGAGAAAACCAACATGTGCATTATGTAAAATTAACAATCATGTGGTCACCACTTTCCCTAACTTAGAAGCGCTATGCCATTGGTTCCCGGTCACGCCAGCAACTGAGCACGATGGGCACCCCATTTCTAGGCTATTTTTCCTAGTATGTCAGGGCAATCACCATGAACAACATTGTACCTATATCTTGAAATTTCATCCTCTAATTGATATGATACATACATTAGAGAAGACATAGGATTATCTCCTCAAATGATATAGAAATTATATCACCCCCAAGCCATCAACCCTGCACCCACAGTGGCGTAATGGGCGATTGGAACAACGCATCGAACAAGCATGAACCAAGTTCAACCTAGGGTAACATGTGGACTATGCGACCTGATTGGCCACCGGGTCAATCAGTGCAAAAAATTGAAGCACCTTGCAAACATTTTTCACACAATCTCTTCTCTCCCACAAAGACTTCTCTCTAACCAAGAGAAGATAACACACACTTATTGGCAGATTTGTGTACACTTTCATCATAAAATTAAATTTTAGCATCTCCCCAAGCTTAGAGTGGCAAGAGCAGTGTTGAGTCTACATTCCCCAAAAATGCTAGACACACACTCGCCAAAAACTCGAAAATTGAAGCAAAAGACCACATCTTATACAACAGATCCTTTCCAAGCGTCCACATCTTGGACGAAGAGTAGTCTTGATTCCCACACAATATACTCAGTTGGCACAATGGTACCATGCACCATTTGCACTAGCCATAACCACAAACTGGAGGCATGCCCACTAATGGAAACATTCAGGCACCTATGCACCACGCACAATTTCCACCAACAGGAAATTGACCATCTTAACAAGGAACCCAACCTTGCGCTTACGCTCCCATCATGGAGATTTTCACGATACATCATATACGATTTGTATCCTAGGGGTTCAACCATGTTCATGTCGTGAAAAACCAGGATACCATATGCTTTTGCATTGATTTCCGTGAGATCCCAAATTTACATGCCACCATCAAACTCCTCGATGATACCCAGCCTCTAGAAAAATGTCTAGTTCAACTAGAGCTCGTCGATGAAAGCCAATGACAGTCGATGCAACACAACGAGGCCCACAAGAAACAGGTAAAATCATCATTCGACTGCCACATCAACCCTCGCTCATTCACTGAGGGAGAACTAGTCCTATGCTACGATGTTGCAAAATAAGCCATGGGGCCAAGAAAGTTTGAAACCTTGTGGAAAGGACCATACATCATAAAACATTTCCTCCTCAAGGGGGCATACATCTTGACTGAACCAGATGGGACATGCCTCAAAAACCCCCTCAAAAACCTTTAACTCAAGAAATTCTACCCATAAGGGCCAAGGAGGCCCTACCCTAGAGTCAACGTACACAAACCCAACCACTGTGAATTTTTTTGACCAAAAGACTTGTTAAAAATGCGCTCAAGTGTCACAATGGATTACCAAGCCAACCCTTACTTCGGATTTGTTGATGGAGCACCACGATGGTCTCAAAATTTAGCAGCAGTCGCCTGGGTTATCTACTACCCTAACTAATCATCACTCTGCACCAATGGTGTCTGTATCTGTTCATCAAAAAAAAATGAGGCAAAGTATGACGTCGTTATCAGAATTATGTGCGACGCCCTCCATCAGGGCATACTCCATATTCATATCTACCTTGATTCCCAGTTAGTAGTGTCACAGTTAAACTAAACATTTGAGATACGATATTCACATCTATTTAGATAATACTTACGTGTCAGAAGATTAAGTAGACAATTTGACCACATTACATTCACACGTGTACCAAGGAGTCAAAACCAAATAGCTGATCACATAGCTAACAAATATTCTAAACTGGAATGCATCTCGGATAAACCATTATACATAAGAAATAAAAACATAGAAAAAATAGATATCCATCAGCATAACATTATCCATAAGAAAAAATAGGGGGCACACGATGTAGAGTCGCAAGAAGTATCTATCACACACACACACACACACACACACATATATATATATACATAAATGTATGTGTTTGAGTAAAAAAAATATTGTCTCTGACCCATCGGTTAGCCCAAAAGATACACATATAAGTCTTCAAAATTAGGGGAAGCATCCTCATAATCGGTGCTTTCCCCATGTACAAAGAGACTCTAGGGCAGTGCTCCCCCATGCGGGGCACCTGGACCCAGTGCCGCTCATGGTACCACTACTAGAGTCACCGTCAATATGGAGATCGCCACCCAACGTAAAACTAAATGATAGCCCCTCTCCCGGTCCATCAAGGTCTTCAGCCATACATCCTTGAGGTCATCCAAAAAGCCTCGAGTGGGCATCCCCTAGGTCAAGCGGTCTGCTCAATCCCTGGCATCCTCTAGATTTTCCACCCGCTCAGTCAGCTCAGCAGCATGACCCTCTGCCACATCAGCATGAGCTCACTTATCAGCAGTCTTGGCGGCAACCAATCTGCTACCCTCCCCCGAAGGGCCAGCCTCATCAACTGGTGCTCCCCGAAGAGGTTGTGTAGGAGCCCGTCCCTTCCCCCTGAGAGCTCCTCAAGGTCTCCGAATCGGGTGGTTCCCAACCAACTGAGCCACAGGACGAGAAACCTCACTAACATCTGCAAGAGTAACCAAAACTATGTCAGTGTCATTGTAATACACATATAAACATAAATACTCAAATAAATGCATAAAACACAAAGACATACCTATTGGCCCCCAATCGTATCCATCAGGAAGACCCATGTCTGGATCTCCTCGGAAGTCCACCCCTGCATAAGGGAATGGTAGGAACATCTGAGGGTTGGCCTCAAACCAAGCCTCTGTCTTGGCATTCTAGTAATGTCCCACCCTACCCCCACCTCCTAGAGGCATCACAGGACCCCACCTCCTCATGCGAGGCTCCTGTGCCCCCCCAGTAGGCACCGCCACCACTAGTCTCAACAATACCACCCACTCGTACATAATGTTGGATAAGATGCTGGCATAGGTAAAGATATTTGATCCATCACGGACCTTGGAAAGTTGTGCTAGCATCCCATCGTAATAGAAATGGGAAAATTAAAAGAAGTGCCCAACCCCTCAACCGGTGCAAGACACTGACCTGCAGACCCGATGCCCGATGAGGAGCAGACCACCCTACTAGTTGCACAATGGCCGCTAAAGCACATGGCTCGACCAGGTCTGTCACTGTAGAAATGGCTATACGCCCCTCTGTAAGGGGCGCCCCACCGTAATGACGCGCCTGGAACTGATCAAGATCCACCCTCCCAGAGGGAAGTTGATATCGAAGCTCCTCACCCTGAGGCAACAGCCCAGTCACAAAATATATATCCTTCTTGGGATGAATAATGAGGTCGCACCCACGTAGCACCATCACCTTTCACCGCTTGTTCCAGCATTGGATCAAGTAGTGCAAAAGTCGATCCTATGATCAAAGAAGGTCATTCTCCAGAAATTTGAGACCCCATCGCGCCAATTGTTGGCACACTTAACCATTAGCATCCAAGGCAGCTTGGAGCTTAGGCCAATCCCACTCCCTCCACAACATCCTGTCATCAAAATAGGAGCACATCAGCAACATGAAAAACACTGAAAATAGACAAAATTTCAAAAAATAGAATTAACAAAAATTTCCTCGGCTCTCCTCGCGCCTGTTCCTTAGACAAGCACGAGGAGGGTGCACCTATCCTTCTCACAGGTGCACAAAAGGCTCACCCAAAGCCAGGACATGCACACAAAATGTGCGCAAAAACCTTTTTATTGTGTGCAAAAGGCACGCTAGTACCTTGATCGCCTGCGTAGTCAGGGGAAAGAATGGCTAAAGATTCATAGAAACTAGCCTTGTACGGACCGCGACACTCACAAACTAAAAAAATTCAAATGCAGGAAATCATGGATTTTACCTGGTTAAATAATTGCTAATCCTGGGTGCTCAAGCTAACTGCAACGACAAGAACTGCTCTGCAAAAGCCTTTGACCTCTCAATATTCAACAGACAAAAATGAACTAAATTGAGCCATATTTTCCTATATGTCGTCCTTTTTAGAAACATGGAGGACCATAATGAGATCTCAAAAGGCCTAATAACCGTATCGAAAGCAGCACTATGATCAACACACTATAATGTCCAAGGGCGGTACCACACATTCACACCCCCGAAAAAATAAATTTTCAGCACCGACAGGTATGCCCTCTCTCATCTTCTTTTTTAAGCAGATGTCTTTCAAATAAATATTTGAAAAAAGAATATTCTTTCACTTGGGGTATTTTTTTTTGCAAGTAGTATGCAAACCATCCATAACTACATCCACTGAAGGTTCCAAGAACAGGTATCATTCTAACCCCAGCATGATAGATTCCTAGAAAATCTTTTCATATCCTGACATCATTTCTCCATCATAAATTAACCATAGGTTCCAAACACTCGACCATGTTTATCATCACCTCACCTTTCACATGATAAGCATCCTCGTTGGTCGGTAGAGCCTCCCCTCCATGGCGCTTGTCAACCAAAGTAGACCATATATCACAACAACAGTGACACCATTACCATACCACTATAGTTCGGGAAGCACCTCATGCCCATTCACTTGTCATGCATCAGGTAAAGGTTTACCATATCAAAATAAAACCCCTTTCCCAAACGACCAGGTTTTTGAAAGAAGATCGTAAGTGCACTTCTGCGCCTCGGATTTGGCCTACCATACCTCCATCAGCATAGCTCATCTGTGTCATTTTCCATCCACTTCATCAACCTCACACATGAGACCAACCAATGGGGCCCCCACCCTCAGAAAAAACACCTTCCTCACATCATCAGTGAGTGAACACTTTCATGTTTTTGGGCACCCGTCTCTGTGTTTTGTACAAAACAAACCCTATTATTTTATGCTTTTGGTAAGTGTACAAAGACCATAAATGACGCACTATGTCCCCCACCCAAAAATTAATTTTTTCTCCCATGGTAGCAGTCCTAGGTCACCCTTGTTCAGAGTATCACACCCTCATGCAAAAATCCACCATGACATTCATAAGTAGTTTATACCCACCCTAGAAGTCCTACTGACTTCAGGGATTTCCCGATCAGAAATAGTTATGACTGCTGCCAAACTGATTTTTATACTCCGACCTTGGGCCACTGAATCCCCATCATCAATTTTTCAGTCACCCCTCACCATCATGCCTATGTTAAACCCATCATATCCACGATCCTGATCCTCCATATCAATGACCCCCTAGTTCGTTTAAGGCTTCCTTTTTGTCGACATCAACACCTATTTCCCAAAAAGGAAGTAGTACCTTGGATCACCCCTCTCCACAAAAGGGCATCCTCGGGTGGCACTGTGGGAGACATCATTCCCCACAGATGTCATTGATCCTCCTGACATTCGACTACAACACAAGCTTTCATGTCAAGATAGTATTGTACCTTACAACCATTGCACTTTGATCAAATTCGTCGAATACCTATGCCTTTATAAGCATCTCTTTCAGCAACGCTTACACTTGTATGTTAGGTCTCTCAGAATAAGCAAGATTGCAAAAGTCCGATCACAGAGTTAACATCATTTCAACCAACTTTGGGATTCTAGGATCTAGCCCTCCTGAATCCGGAGAGGGATCTCTCCAATATGTACAAAGATGAATTTGTCTTTGAAGTTTGGGGTAATGATATTAGGCTAGTTATGATGTCCAAGGGTTTGTTTGGTTTTTTTTTTTTTTGGAAGGTTGGGCATGATTTGTCAAGGGTAGGCGGAAAGATCATATGCAAAGAGTTTCAAAGGTGAGAAGCAAAGCAACAGATGCTCTTTAGGCTAAAAGATAGATATAACGCTGGTTTTTAGTCCATTGGGCTATGGAGTCATATCTGGGCTTTAATTGAGCAACAACATCAAGAGTGATCCAAGGGGAAAGTCATCTATATCACAAGATTATTTGAGATTAAGATGATGGAATGGAAACAATAAAGTGTTGGAAGGGTGGAAACTGATAATAATTTCTCAAGGGATTTATAGTCAGTCCAAACAAGAAAAGCCTCTTAAGTAACTGTTTAAAACCAACCAAGAACAGGGCTAACCATAAAATTCTTGGGCAAGTCTTTATTAAAGCAGCTTAATTGACAAACAATCCAGTAATCCACATAATTACTTTCAGAAAGTATGAGAACACATAAGAAAAATGGAGTGTAACTTAAGATCAGATAAAGTACTTTTAAACCTAGTCTGCTTTCAGTCAACACTAAGGGAAAATTTCAGAATCTGCCTTTGGAGAAAAGAAACTAGGAATCATGGCAAACCATATCTTCTCTAGTCTAACTTTAATAGCAAATAATGGAAATCACATTCAAGAACAATGTTTAAGCAAACAGAAGGACGAGGGAACGCCAACATTCCTAACTGTTTAAACTGTATTGAATCATTCTTAAATAAACAAGTTTAAGGAAAACATTAAGATAAATATTTCTCAGCCAGAGAAGGTTACTGATATACAGCAGATCCTAACCTTGTTTAAACTGTTCTTTACAGAGGAACATGGGCAATATGGCATACACAGAAAGAAAACAATTAACAAAGAAAGAAGCACTTCACCAGTAATATAGACCAGGATCCCAAAGAACAGCCTTTATATTGATGTCAAACCAGCTACAATCTTCAAGTCTGATGTTTCAGTTCAGCAA
Source organism: Pinus albicaulis (assembly GCA_034641835.2). Classification (NCBI taxonomy): domain Eukaryota; kingdom Viridiplantae; phylum Streptophyta; class Pinopsida; order Pinales; family Pinaceae; genus Pinus; species Pinus albicaulis. Next base: position 53,147 of record JAXQQM020072157.1, read on the forward strand.
TCATCTTCACTATTCAGCCTAACTTATTTATCACAAGCAGAGCTCCAAGGGCCAGTGAACACTATTTACAAACAGAAGTCTTCAGCTCAATTACAATACGATGCTCAGCAAATACATAGCAACCAACCAACCCCTCATTCATCTTCTACTGAAGTATTTATAGAAGAATGAGGAGGTGAGATCTGATAAAAGATCTCAAAATCAATTAATACAGGCATTAATGTCTTCTTGGCCTTTGAGGGGCTCAACGAAGAAACTGTACAGGTGTTCCGCTATATTAACTGATTTACACTTATGATTTTAGCTCGGTGGGAGCTTTGTTGACCTTTTTAGGATCTGTGTACAATTAGGGTTACTCTGCGGACATCTGTCAATAAATTCCATGGCAGAAGTAACTTCTTTGGCTATTTCGAGGCAAAATATCTAATCCTTCTCCATAAATTCGGCTCCTGATTGAGTGTTTTGAGGCAATAGGTGGCGCTGTGGTGGTTGAGGAATCAATTTGCCTCAGATATGGTGGTGGAGGCATCCTGTCTGATAAACACTTTTTAGGTTTTCCTTTCAAACTGTGTTTTAGGCTGGGGATTAGGCTTTTGATAACTGTATTAGTCGTAATCCCCGCTGACTTGTCCACTAAATCTCTGCTCTGATCCATTTCTTCTCTCTACAATCTGATACCCGTTCATTTTGATTTCTTCATATTTTCCAAGTTTTACAGAGGCGCATGGTAACAAAGGCTCATGAAACCTTGTTGACAACATAGTTCTACACCCTACAGTCAATCTCCTTTGACAAATCGAAAGAACGAGAATCGTCACCCTCGTCCTTCGAGTCTTCTTCAAACATGGTGGAAAGAACCTTAAACCTGCAAAATACAAACGAAATTATAAAATCCTGCGTTTATATGGAAATCTGCATCGGAAGGTGTGTGGACGAGTGGGGCGATTGGAGCCGTTGATCGCGCGGTGATCAACGGTTGGGGGCGAGTGGAAAAGTCAGCGGCGGAGATGTGTTGACTGTGCAACGGAATCAGGAAATTGAATGTGGACCGTCGATCTGCAAAGATCGACGGCGGAGATGGATTCTTGGTTGCGCCGGGGGCCGGCTAAATCACATGCAACTTGGTTAAAGGGCGGACGATTTTAATGAACGGTAGCTGTTGGATGCGGGGGCTCTGATCGGACGGCTAAGATGGAATCCGCTGGGAGACCTGGTCCAGAAGATAACGCGCAGGGAGAGGGGTTAAGCAGCGGTTTTTCGAATAGTACAGAAGACGCGTGGCAGCCAGCGTATGGAATCGCTGGGCAACCGGGGAAAACCACCCTTCGGACGAAGGCAGTGCAGAAAAAACCGAGCGGTTTTGAGAGGTGACGTATGGTTGGGGGGTCCACACGATAAGTCGCGTGCCGTGCCATCCAATCTGTGGAGCAGATTGGCGGTCAAAATTATTCCATCGATTTATATGGGCAGAGACTTTGGAAATTGATTTAAACCCAATTTTCATGAATTACAAAGATTGTTGGTGCTTCGGGCGGAGAAAAATGGGTAAGCGCCCGAGGGTTATAGCATTTGGTTCAGGCACTCGGGCGCATGGAGGAAGAAGTGGTAGAGGGCTTAGCCTGAGGGGCTTAAGTCCAGCGCATAGAAAAAATATGTTTTCTGTGGCTGTTAAAGGGAAATGAAGGTTCCGGTAAGGCTAAGAAAGAGTCTTAGACCTTAGGAAATAAATTTTGATGAGGGAAAATAGAAGAAATGAGGAAATGAAGGATTTCCATGGGAAATGGAGAAAAATGAACTGAGTTAGTTGTGAGGAGAAGAAAAAGGGAGAAGGGGTCCTTTGCAGCAGTATTTTAACTGTGGATTTTTGTAGGGTTTCAGAGGTTCTTAGGATGAAAACAACAGTGTAGGATTTGGATAGAGGGATAGGGCAGGAGGCCTTATAGAGACTTCAAGAGCCAACAATTTTTAGTGATAAACTTTGTTCCTTGGAGGCTCTCAAAGTTTTAGCCACCTTTTGGTATAACAAAATATTACAGGTGGCTAACAGTGGCTCCACTTGGGGATGGTGCCTTCTTGAAGGCATCAAGAATTCAGACTTGATTTCTCTGGGATGCTGACTATGTGCCTCATCCTTTGGATTTCTCTTCTTTTCGCCGGATGATCTAGCTTTGCTCTGGAAAGTGATATTAGTCATAAAAAAGAATGAACCTCATCAATAAAATTCTCTACCTACCCAATCCTACTGATCTAACATTTTTTCTTCATCAGAGTGAACTTGGATTGGAAAACTCTTGTACAACATTTTATTCTTTTGAAAGCATAAAAACTAATTAAATTCTACTCCTTATTTCTCCCTGAACTCAGATTAAACAGTTGAGCTCAGATTCTTCTCTACCTAATCTACTGCCTGTTGGGATTAAACTGTCCAACAGACTTTCATTCTCTAAATTCTACAACAAAAATTCAAAAACAGTCAAGTCAAGATTAAGTTGTTTGACTTGCTGTGATCTATGGCATAAAAACAAGTTGCACATAGATTATTATTTGCAGAAATTTTAAACAAAACAGAAGGCTCAAGATCTGAAAATTTTTGAAGTACTGCCTTCTCTCTTTATAGCTCTGTCTCTGACTTTGTGTGAGTTGTTGCTTCCTTTTCTCTGGTTCAGATTTTGAGTTAATTAGAACTAGATTTTTACATTTTCTGACTCGAAATTTGAAACAGATTTGAGTCATCTTTCTTTTTTTCTTTTTTTCTTTTTTTGAGACCTTTGGTTCAGATTTTGAGTTTGTTTGAACCTTCAATTTCTATCCAAATCTATCTACTGATAAGCCAAGATTAAACATTTTGGCAAATCAAACTCATTACCCTATCAAAAGAAAAAATTTAAAGCTAATTAATCAAGATTAAACAGTTTGACTAACTAGGAGTGGCATTTGAGCTTGCACACTTTTAGATTTGTTTCTCTTTTTGACATGGGGCCTTGCCTTTCTTGTTTTTGTTCTGCCCTCTTTTCATTTTTTCTTTGTTTTTGTATTTTTTGATTTTTCATAACTTTAAATGCAATGGTGGATGGAATATTCATAATGGAAAAAGATAAAAGGATTTAAAACAAAAGGATCAAGAGAAGTAATGCTTAAGCATCCTGCCATTTACAGGACCCCCAAACAATTCTATTCCATCCAGCTCCTGTAAGAAAAAAGCATTATGACCAGCGACTGAATGAATAGAGTAAGGGCCAAGCCAAAGGCTGTCAAATTTTCCATTCTTTCCCTTTTCTTCTTTTCTTGAGTCCCACTTCAAAACTTTGTCCCCGATCTTGAAATTGCTAGCCTTTGTTCTTCTATCAAATATCTTCTTGATACTGTCTTGTTTCTGCAATGCTTTTTTATACACTTCTTCTCTGATTTGCTGAAGATGAATGGTCTGATTTATTCTTCTGGTCATGTCATTTTCTTCAGTCTGCAACTCTTGAATTAACTTCATAACTGGTACACCAAGGCTGTTAGGAAAAATTGCATCTGTACCATACACAAGCTGGAAGGGTGACATACCAATAGATTTATTCAAAGTTAATCTGTCAGCCCAAAGTGCATGGATCAGCTTTGTGTGCCAAGACTTTTTATTGTCCTCCAACATTTTCTTGATTATGTTCACTAAGATTTTGTTGGAAGATTCTGCAAGTCCATTACCTTGAGGGTAATAGGCTGTGGAGTGTCCCAATGTTATCTGATACTTGTGACATAATTCAACCATTTTCTTTGATCCAAATGCTGCTGCATTATCTGTGATGATCTTGGTAGGACAGCCAAATCTAGAGAGGATGTTAGTCTCCATAAATTTTATGATAACTGAATCATTGGCCTGCCTACAAGGAATGGCTTCTATCCACTTAGTGAAGTAGTCTGTGGCGGTGAGAATCCACCTATGCTGGGCAGAAGATGGGGGGTGAATTTCTCCTATGAAGTCAAGTCCCCACTGTTGAAATGGAGCTTCAACAGTGATTGGATGCAAAGGTAGGGGTAGCAGTTTTCTTTTTCCCTCAAATAATTTGCATTTGTGACAGGCAACGATCATCTTGTGTATATCCGGAAAAAGAGTAGGCCAATAGAAACCAGCCCTCAAAAGTTTGTTGGTTGTTGCCTTCCAGTATAAATGACCTCCACACTCTCCTTCATGGAATTCCTGCTTGACCTTTTCTGCATCAAACTCAGGCAAACATTTAAGCAATATACCACTTGCATTTTTCCAATAAAGACATTTATCAATAATGCAATAGTTCACAACCTTCAATTTTAAGAACCTTGCCTTTGTTTTTGATAAACCAGGAGGTGCATTTAAATTAAGCAAAACATAGACAATATCGGCATACTAAGGAGAATTCATAAAATGGTCTTCAACAATGGGAGTCGAGAATTCTTCTTGGCTATCCAAAGCACTAATCATATTAATATCAAGAACTTCACAATTTGATTTAGCCATTAATCTAGCTAGACCTTGGCCTTTGATGAGTTTAGTGGGTTTTATCTCTAAATCATATTCAAGGATAACAACAATCCACTTACCTCTCTTACCATCTGGGTCCTGTGTTATAATGTCTTTAACAACTGAATTTGGGACAAAGGAAATAATGTGTGAGTGAAGGATGTATACTCTGAAGTCTTTTAAAGCCTTTACCAAAGAAAAAGCTTGCTTCTCCATAATGTTATACTTCAAAGGGGCATCCCTCAATGCCTTGCTAAAGAATGCAATAGGCTGCTCTTGTCCTTGTGGATTTTTCTGTAAAAGGACAGTAGCTATGGTATGTTCTGATGCAAATGAGAAGATATAAAAATCTTTTGAAAAATCAGGACTTATGAGAACCGGTGTTTTGGTTAACGCTTGTTTCACCAGCTCAAAAGATGTCTTTGCTTCCAAGGTCCATTTTATCCCTTGCTCCTTCTTCAACATGTTTGTGATATTCCTAAGGAGCTCAGCTAGGTTAGGGATGAACCTTCTCAAAAAGTTTATCTTTCCAATGAAAGACTGCAACTCTTTTATGTTTCGAGGATGAGAGATTTGCAAGATGGCCTCGATCCTCTTTGGATCTATCTTTATACCCTCTTCTGAAATAATGTGCCCAAGAAGTTTACCTTCTTGGAGACCAAATAGAGTCTTCTTAGGGTTTAAAGATATCCCAAACTTTCTGCATTTCTCGAAAACTTTCCTCAAATGTTCTAAGTGCTCTTCATCTATTTTTTAAAACACAATGACATCATCAAGATAGATAATGATGAAGAAGCCCAATTCTTCCGAGAATGCTATTTCCATGGCTCTCTGAAAGGTTGCTCCAGCATTCATTAGACCAAAAGGAATTTTCACATACATGAAGGTGCCCCATGGTGTAGTAAAGGTTGTCTTTAATTGATCAGCAGTGTGGACTAAGATCTGATTATACCCTGAATAGCCATCCAGCAAATAAATTCTTCTAGACCCTACCACCCTTTGTAAAATATGATCCATTTTTGGTAAAGGGTAGTTGTCCTTTAATGAAGCTTTGTTTAAATCTCTAAAGTCTATACAAAGCCTGATTTCTCCAGTTTTCTTCCTAACAGACACAAGATTAGATACCCACTCAGAATATCTAATAGGGACAATAATACCAGCATCAAACATTTTCATGATTTCCTTCTTAACCAAAGGCAACTGAACAGGGTTTATTCTGCGCAGTTTCTGTTTGAATGGTTTTTGGTTTTCTTTAAGAGGGATTTTGTGTTGTATTATTTCAATTTCATAGGACTTAAGATCTTCGTAACTCCATGCAAAAACATCAGAAAATTCTTTGAACAGCTCTATATATTTGAGTTTAATGTGAGCTGGTAAGGTTTTAGACAGTTTAACCATCTTCGGTTTTTCCTCACTGCCTATGTTGCATTGCTCCACTTTAGTCTCTACAGGTTCCAGTTTTGGTTTATTTACCACATCGTTAAAATCGAACAACTCTTCCACAGGTGCAAGACCACTTGGCAAACCTTCATCTTTAGAATGCAGAGTTTCTATTTCTTCTGTTTCTGATTCTGCACTCAATTCTATTTTGTTACTGAGTTTGCTAGAAAATAGGTTAATATTGACAGGTTCAAGAGTCTTCTTCACCAAGAAATTTTTCTTCGCTACAGTCTGTATCATAATCTGAGTCCGAACTATGCAGCTCGAATTCATTTCTGAATTGCATGAAGTCTTCTACTTTTTTGTCATTGTCAAACACTTGCCAATACTTTTTGTTATCAGGCACTGCTGGTCTAAATTTTATCGTAGTTGTGTTGTCTCCAGTTTCATATGGCATTAGACATGTCCTGGCTGCAAAAGCTAAATTGTGGGCTGTAATGTTTCTTTTCCTTGGGACAAAACTCAGGTTGGCCTCCTCAAATGTTTTCAAAAGGTCCATGACATCATTCCGATAGGCTCTAAGTCTGGGATGATTTGCATTATACTCCCCATTGACTTGCCTAATGATTAACTCAGAATCCCCATACATGTTAATTCTTTTGGCTCCTAATTTCTTCAAGAGATTCAAACCTAAGAGAAGGGATTCGTATTCTGCTATGTTGTTGGAACACTAAAAGTTTAATTTACATGAAATACATTTTGTATGATTGTTTTCAGTGTTAGTAATCCAGACCCCTGCACCAGCATTAGTTTTAGTGCATGACCCATCAAAATACATACTCCAAAGAGGATCATTTTCAGTTTTATCATTTTGGTGAACGTCCTCTGTATGATTTGATTCCTCAAGTTTTTCAATATGTTGAGGGGTGTTTTCTTTGTTGTCAAAATTTAACAGCAATGGACCGACGACTTGTAAATCAAGACCTGTATTTTGTTTGTCAAAGTTTTCCAGTGCAGCAAAATGTTTTGACACTTGAGTGCCGTGTTCTTCTCCCTCCGTATCAGCCATTAATTCTGTTGAAGTGATTTGTTCATTAAGGGTTTCATTATTGAATATGATAAACGAATCAAGGCATGTACTCACGGAGTACAGAGGAGAGTTTTGAGGCCTGTCTTGACTTGTCACTGTGCATTGCATGTGGGACTCCCTGTAAAGTCTTCTAGTCTGATTGAAAACAGGGATAGTCGCATAGGTCATGTCCATTTGCATGGTCCCCTGTAACTTAGCCCCCCAAGATCTTGATAAAAGCATTCCATATTTTGGGGGCACATCAGCCACAACAATATCCATAACTAAACACTTGGCTGGAATCTGAGCTAGGTTAACACAGAGTTCTTTGATCAAGCCTAAACATTTGACTCTACTTGAGTCAAAGGAGTAAAGGTCCTTATAAGGTCTGGTAATTTCTAGACCCAGGCTTTCCATCACAGCTTTTGGCATTAAATTATGAGAAGCCCCTGAGCCGTGCATAGCGTTGTGTAGAATTTTGTCATGAATGTTTAAGCTTACGTAAAAAGGAGGGACAGGACCTTCCTGAAACATACCTTCAATCTTTGGACCAAAAATAAGCTCTGGTTGGTCATCATTAAGATTGAGTGTGTCCTCATTCTCTTCTATGTTTAAGGCCTTCAAAATTTGATTCCTATATACATGTTGGGCAGCTAACTCGGTTAAGGGAACAGAGATTTTGATTTTTGAGATTTCCTGTTCCAGGCTGAAAGGAGTCTGATTCTTTGAAGTATTGGTTTCAACCTTATTAGTTGTCCCTCTATCAACAACTACAGCTTGCTGATTCATTTTACTTGGCACAATGGTTGTAACAGGAGTACTAACTGAAGTGTCAGCACTGCTGGTGTCTACACTCTATTTTTCATAATTTTGAGTGTCTTTCTCTTTACCTTTACCAGAATTAACAACCACTATTTTATCCTTTTGTTTGACTGTTTTAGGCTTGGTTGTAGTGCTTTTTTGAGGAGGTTTGTCAGAGGTTTTGGTGTTGGGGGTTTGTTGACTCGATCTACTTCTGAGTTCATATTCTTTTGAGGGTTCTATGAGGGTATTTTCCATGTCTTGACAAAAATTTTCATTACCATCTCTTTTGTCATCATAAGGTGTGTAAAGACCCTCTTTTCTATCATAATGAACCTCGAAGTTATCATCATCTACCCCAAATAAGTTCATATCATCCTCCTCTGTTATTTGATCCATTTCCTCAACCCCACTTACATAGTTTTGATGAAAGGGAGGAGTGATCTGCTGATCATCTTCCCTAGGTCGGTTAGGAGGTTGGTTCCTTCTAGCATTTTGATTCTGGTTTTGGTTTCTGTTTTGAGGAGCAGTTTGGTTTTGACTTTCTTGTGCTCTCTCAAGAATGCTCATTTTCTTCATCATTTCTTCCATCATTCTTTCCATCTTCGAGTTTAAGGTAGTAGGTGTGGATTCCTCTCTAAAAGATACTCTCTTTTCAGCTTTCATCCTTGCTATCTTTTCCATTAGGTTGACTTCCACGGAAAGAGAACCTCTTTGCATATCTTCAAGAGTTGCAAAATATCTTTCTCTCAGAGAATAGGTCATATCAGAGTCAAATCCTTCAGGAAATTTGTTTAAGTTTGAGCCCTGTGAAGGTTTTAATTCTGGGGAAAGTGAATTATACACACTATTAAACCTGGTGCAATAAGCTTGTACACTTTCCCCTGGGTTCCTATTGAGATTATTGTAGTCTGCAAGGACTTGAAGAGGATTCTTCCTTACTTCCCATTTGTTTAAGAATGTCTGATGGAAACCTTGGAGATCATTGATACTACGGGGGTTTAAGCCTTTAAACCATTTTCTTACTTCTCCCCCCAAACTTTGAGCAAACAGTCTAATCTTGACAGAATCATCATCAATTTCGTTTCTGTCAAAGTAGTCATTCATCTTATCCACATGTTGTGATGCAGTTACAGCATTGTTAGCATCATACAATGGGATTTTGGATTGATAGTCCTATGGAAGGTTGACTAGTGGTATAGGAAGGGCTAAGGGAGCATACCATGCTGCCATGATATGTGGTGGGGGTGGGTTTACAAGGGGTGGATTAACAAGAGGAGGTGCGGGCTGAAGTGGAGTGGTTTGAACAGTGGATGAAGGATGAACAGAAGTGGATGGAATAGTAGTAGATTGTTGAGATGATCTTGGATGAGAGACACATAAGTTAAGAAGAAAATGTAAATCAGGAGGTGTTGTTTCTCTTCTCCCAAGATGTTCACTTGTTTCAGGAGACGATAGTGAAGACTCATAATCTAGTTGTTCTAACTCACTAAATGACCTAGTCCTAAATGGATTAACTAAGTCAGCTTGTGAGTGTTGTAGAGCTGAAATATTTTCAGGGACTGACTTAGCTCTTAGGGGTGATCTGAAAATAGCTGAAGATTCTATCTTAGGAGACTTCCTAAGTATTCTTTTTGGGTTATCAACTATCTCAGGTGGATCAGGGTCAGGATGGGCTCTAGTGTGAATCTTCCTAGGAGCCACTATGCTATGTTTCTAGACCCAAATAAACCAGAAAAATTCAACCAGATATGACAATCTTTGAGAGGTTAACTAATCTGCTTTCACAATTTTAATCCTACAGACCTCTGACTGGATTCGAATGATATTATAATGGTAAGGGTTCTTCCCAGTGGAGTCTTAAGGTCTGTTCAGGATTATGGAGTCGCCAGGTGGAAAGTTTAGAATGTTTTCAAAGAAATACACTGTCCACCATAGTGCTTGTTGTAGAAATTTTTTGAATAATGATATTTATCCACCGAGATTATCCTGATCACATATCAATTCGAATTCATATGCAACACATAATCTCTTCCACTCAGATCATCACACATGTGGAAATAAAACAAGCGGTATGCGATCAAAAGATCATCAAAACATCACACACATTACACAGTATGTATGGGGAAAGCTTATAGTTGAAAACCCCTCAGCTATTGTGTATATTATAATGGAGAGAACATGTAACAAACTCAGTACAATACTCCTCACAAGTACTCAGTACTATCTCAGATAAGTTACACACAAACTAGCTTGGTTTTGAACAAGTCACAGGTTCAAAACACATCCACTAATTGCCTGCCTCTATTGCGCAATCACTACTGGCCTAATGAGAGATCCAAGGTTTGAATCTCCTTGGCTTGACAGCGCAATCATCATTGGCAATTGCCTCCAAGTGTGGTGCAAATCTCATGCACAATTGATGTCACAACTGATAGTTGTACTCACCCTTTCATCTACCTCTTTCACTGGTCTCCACTAAACTGTCCATGCACTGTAGTGAACTGATGTGTTCTTGAGTTGAATAATGAGTTAATAATTAGTGAATTAAATAATATTTAATTAACTCCACTCATTACTAGTTGATTAGCTAGTTAAACTAATCTCAACTAGTTCAACTAAGTTAAACCGAACACAACTCCACCAACTGTCTCATCAACTCCACCAAACTTCTACCACTGAAGTCCTAACTGAAGTCAACCATGCATGAGCTCACAAAACCCTTAGGAATAGCGTAATTCCTCTGTCAGATGCATGAGCCACTTCTGTAGCTCGAACTGAAGTGCTCCAAGAGAGTAAACTGAAGTTTAGAGTCCAAATATTATTAAGGGTAAATAATATTTGACTTCCCTATTTTTAGGATAGGCAGTCTAAAAATAGACTTCGACCTATAGGTTCAAAAATAGAGGTCCATCTATTTTTACCAACATGACCAATACTCCAAGAATAACATACTGCAACCCCTGGACCATGCTCCATATGTCTAAAAATAGACATAGTCTAAAAATAGACTTTGCGCCAAAAATATCCTGCGGGCCCACTTAGTGAAGGCGATTTCATTTCACTAAGCTCCATCATTCACAATTTTCAACACTTTTGAAACATCCCTTTTCAAGGATATCCCACAACACAACAAACTCTAACCAGAGATTGACTGGGAGGGAATTCACCAGATATGTCACCTCTAAGAGAGGATGACATCTGGAGGCTACCTGGCCCTCTCAAGACTCTGTCTAGGAGTATGGGGTAAAACACAATCAAAAGGTAAATGATATGTAGGAGTAAGTGTTTTACTACCAATCTGAAATGTTTTTGGTATTTTCTGAGTTATTTTTTATTTGTGGTTCCTAAGAATAAGCTACCTTTGCTTCAAAACTTAGCTACGGTTGTGAGACAAAGACAGTCTACTCTTATGGCTAAGCTAGCTGATTTTCCAAGGTTAGATAAAATCTTAAGAGAATCCTAGGATTGACCTAGATTGTCACTAATTCAAATAAGTTTCATCATAAGTACCAGTCTTGGTAGCGCCTGGAGATGCTACTTTTACTCACCAGATTTTATAAGATTAAGGGAAGGGTATCCCCAGCAGAGTCGCCAGAAATGTTAGGTCTCTGTAATAAGCAAGATTGGAAAAAGTCCGATCACAGAGTTAACATCATTTCAACCAACTTTGGGATTCTAGGATCTAGCCCTCCTGAATCCGGAGAGGGATCTCTCCAATATGTACAAAGATGGATTTGTCTTTGAAAGCATAAGGTAATGATATTAGGCTAGTTATGAAGTCCAAGGGTTTTGTTTTGTTTTTGGAAGGTTGGGCATGATTTGCTGTTTGAGGCGGAAATATCTATATGCAAAGAGTTTCAAAGGTGAGAAGTTAAAAGCAAATAGAACGGTTTTGGCTAACAGATAGATATAATGCTGGTTTTTAGTCCATTGGGCTATGGAGTCATATATGGGCTTTAATTGAACAACAACATCAGGGGTGATCCAAGGGGCAAGTCATCTATACCACAAGATTATTGAGATTAAAATGATGGAATGGAAACAATAAAGTGTTAGAGGGGTGGAAACTGATAATAATTTCTCAGAGGATTTATAGTCAGTCCAAACAAGAAAAGCCTCTTAAGTAACTGTTTGAAACCAACCAAGGATAGGGCTAACCATAAACTTCTTGGGCAAGTTTGTATTAAAGTAGCTTAATTGAAAAACAATCCAGTAATCCACATAATTACCTTCAGAAAGTATGAAAACATATAAGAAAAACAAAGTGTAACTTAAGATCAGATAAAGTACTTTTAAACCTAGTCTGCTTTCAGTCAACACCAAGGGAAACTTTCAGAATCTGCCTTTGGAGAAAAGAATCTAGGAATCAGGGAAAACCATATCTTCTCTAGTCTAACTTTAATAGCAAATAATGGAAATCACATTCAAGAACAATGTTTAAGCAAACAGAAGGACGAGGGAACGCCAACATTCCTAACTGTTTAAACTGTATTGAATCATTCTTAAATAAACAAGTTTAAGGAAAACATTAAGATAAAGATTTCTCAGCCAGAGAAGGTTGCTGATATACAGCAGATCCTAACCCTGTTTAAACTGTTCTTTACAGAGGAACATGGACAATATGGCATACATAGAAAGAAAACAATTAACAAAGAAAGAAGCACTTCACCAGTAATATAGACCAGGATCCCAAAGAACAGCCTTTATATTGATGTCAAACCAGTTACAATCTTCAAGTCCAATGTTTCAGTTCAGCAATCATCTTCACTATTCAGCCTAACTTATTTATCACAAGCAGAGCTCCAAGGGCCAGTGAACACTATTTACAAACAGAAGTCTCCAGCTCAATTACAATACAATGCTCAACAATTACATAGCAACCAACCAACCCCTCACTCATCTTCTACTGAAGTATTTATAGAAGAATGAGGAGGTGAGATCATAAAAGATCTCAAAATCAATTAATACAGGCATTAATGTATTCTTGGCCTTTGAGGGGCTCGACGAAGAAACTGTACAGGTGTTCCGCTGTATTAACTGATTTACACTTATGATTTTAGCTCGGTGGGAGCTTTGTTGACCTTTTGAGGATCTGTGTACAATTAGGGTTACTCTGCAGACATCTGTCAATAAATTCCATGGCAGAAGTAACTTCTTTGGCTGTTTTGAGGCAAAATATCTGATCCTGCTCCATAAATTTGGCTCCTGATTGAGTGTTTTGAGGCAATAGGTGGCGCTGTGGTGGTTGAGGAATCAATTTTCCTCAGATATTGCGGTGGAGGCATCCTGTCTGATAAACACTTTTTAGGTTTTCCTTTCAAACTGTGTTTTAGGCTGGGGATTAGGCTTTTGATAACTGTCTTAGCCATAATCCCTGCTGACTTGTCCACTAAATCTCTGCTCTGATCCATTTTGTACTTTTCTCATATTTTCAGTTTGGCCCGATGTTTTCCAGGTTCAACAGGAGCATGCTGCATCAACGGCTCATGAAACCCTGATGGAGATGTGATTTTAACATCCTGCGGTTGATTTCTCTTGACAAATCGAAAGCACGAGGGTCGTCACCCTCATCCCTCGGATCTTCTTTAATCGTGGCGAAAATAACCTTAAAACCTGCAAAATACAAACAAAATTATGAAATCCTACGTTTATATGGGAAAATCTGCATCGGAAGGTGTGCGGGGGAGAGGGGCGATCGGAGCCGTCGATCACGTTGCGATCAACGGTCAGGGGCGATTGGAAAAGTCAGCAGTGGAGATATGTTGACTGGGCCATGGGATCAGGAAATTGGATGTGAACCGTCGATCTGCAGAGATCGACGACGGAGATGGGTTCTCGGTTGCGCCGGGGCCCGGCTAAATTGCGCACAGCTTCGTTAAAGGGCGGGTGATTAAAATGGATGAGAGCCGTCGGATGCGTGGGGCCGGATCAGACGGCTATCGTCGATTCCGCTGGGCGGCCTTCGTCCGATGGGTAACGCGAGGGGAAATGGCTTTAGGCGGTGGTTTTTGGATGGTATAGGGGACGCGTGGCAGCCACCGTATGGAATCGCTGGCTGTCGGGTTAAAACCACCCTTCGCACGAAGGCGGTGCGGAAAAACCAAGCGGATTTTGAGAAGTGGTGTATGGCTGGGGGGTCCACATAATAAGTTGTGCGTCGTGCCATCCGATCTGTGGAGAAGATCGACGGTCGAGGTTATTCCATCGATTTATATGGGAGGAGACTTTGGAAATTTATTCAAACCCGTTTTTCATAAATTACAAAGGTTTTTGGTGCTTCGGACGGAGAAAAACGGATAAGCACCCGAAGGTTATAGCATTTGGTTCAGGAGCTTGGGCGCATGGAGGAAAAAAAAGGGTAGAGGGCTTGGCCTGAGGGGCTTAAGTCCAAAGCATAGAAAAAATGTGTTTTCTATGGTTTTTGAAGGGAAATGAAGGCTTCCGATAAGGTCAAGAAGGGGTCTTAGACCTTTAGGAATTGGATTTAAATGAAGGAAAAGGAAAAATCATGAAGTTGAGGGGTTTCCAAGGGGGAATGGAGAGATAGAAGAGGAGGTTAGTATTGAGGAAAAAGAAGGGAAAAAGGGTCCTTTGCAGCAGCGTCTGACTTGGAAATCAGCAGGATTTCTGAGGTTTTTGGACATAAACAGCAGTATGGGATATGGTTGGGAGGGGGAAAAGGTCGTGAGGCCTTATATTGACTTTAAGAGCTACACAACTTTAAAGGATAAAATTTATTCTGAGGTTTTGTGTTTGTTTTCACCTTTGGTATAACAAAATATTATAGGTATAACACTACTAGCACTTATACATACAATGCACATTTATATTCCATACCAATTTTACGCATATGGGTACCACTTTCCACCTATCGTCAAAGAAAAATTCCCCTAAGGGCATCAGTAGTTATCATCATCAACCAGCATATCACTACCATACTAGTGATTGGCTGCATGTAATTCAGATTTGCCAATAGATTTATTGACCATTAAAGAATACAAGCATGGACTCATGCCCATTTACAGAAATTTGTATATTTTTAATTATATTTATTTGCATGATCCAGCAGACATGGTAATCCTCAACCCAAGCAAGGTAAGGCCTCAACTCCGAGCTACACGGTGTCTCTCTCTCTCTCCATACATGGTATAAAAGAAAAGAAATCGTAATGTATTGAGTTATACGTCTTTCCTAGACCTCGCACATTAGGGGGAAAACCGTTATCATCAAAATCTTATAAATCAAATATGACATTATTTAATGTCAGTAGATGGATTTATAGGGTCAGAGTATATTAGAGACTATATTAATTAAAAATATCTATGGTTTGAAAGGAAAATCAAAATTGTGCATAGAAATAATCAAGTCACGCCAGGTGCAAAATTATTCCACTAATGCGACCTTTACGCAAATTTTCCTCCAAAAGTAGCACAGTCCTCGGAGTTGGTGGAAGTCACTTTCTGGGACCACAAGGCACACTCTAGGACATTGATCCCACACTTGAGGTTGCCTAAGGACAACCGCCCAAGCCTCCTTAGCACCTCAAGGGAGCACACAATGGAATAAATGTGGCAGACAATGTAATCACCCTCCTCTCTTGGGTCACCATCCACAATGTACCAAGAGAGGGAAGGAGGATTTGAATTCTTCTATAAAAGGCCACCAAGAGATGAACAATATGGGAACACATTGTTATGCTGGCCAGAATTTCTCCAAGCAATACCAGTAGTGTGTAATTCGGATCAGAGATAGAGGGGACTCAGTTGTTGGCCGTCCAACAACTCCAGTCCACCATAGTAGAGAGAGAGAGGCTTTGCGCCAAGGTAGCTCGGAAGTAAAGACATCCTTATATCAGGACTTAGAACCCCTAGTTCTAAGGTCCCCTTGGCAAGCATTTCCTACCAGCACTCAATAAGAGGGGACGTAAGCGCCATCATTTGTATTATTGAAGTTGTTTGACTCTATTTAGAGCTTTTGTTTTATTTGTTTGAATTTTAGTTTAGTTTTTATGTTTTAATATACATGATATTCCTCTATCTAGTATGTTTATGTTTTAGCATGTTGCACTAACTTTCTTCACTTCATCTATTTTATGCCTGTGACCAATACCTTAAGAGGGAAAAACAACCCCTCTTTATCAAGTGTGATTTGGTACATTTGTGCACCAAACACACAAACACACCCTCAAAAATCTGGAAAATTTTCTCATTAGGTGTAAAGAAAAAAATCTCTCAGTAAGTCATGAAAAATGTTTTATAATGTTTATTGAATGAATTTTTTTATGCCACAATATTTTAGGGGATGGAATTAAAGTGGATGCATCTAAGGTAGAATTTATTTATAAATTGTCAATTCCTATATGTCAAAAGGATGTTAGAAGTTTTCTTGGATTTACTGGTTACTACAAATTTTTTGTAGAAAACTTTACAAAGATTTCCTCTCCACTTTTTAAATTACTTACAAAATACTGTGAGTTCACCTGGAATTCTGATTGTGATAAAGCTTTTGAAACATTGAAAGAAAATATTTATGAAGCACCTATTTTGAGAGGACCAAATTGGAAATTACCTTTTCACATCTCAATGGATGCCTCAGATGTAACTTTCAGAGTTGTGTTAGGATAAAAATATTTGACTCCTTATGTCCTTTAATAGACAAGTAAATTTTTGATTCCTATAGATTTAAATTATACCATAAATAATAAGAAGTTTTTAGCAGTTGTACATTCCATCAACAAATTCATACATTATATCACTGGTTATGAAACCTTCATTCACAGAGATAATTATGAAATTAGATATTTAATGAATAAATCAATTACTAATGGAAAAATTACAAGATGGTTATTATTGTTACAAGAATTCAATATGACTATTTTGGATCGACCTGGAAAACAAAACACAGTTGTTGATTTACTATCTAAAATCCAAAATGATAATAATGATATTCCTATAGAGGATGATTTTCCTGATGAATATCTTTTTGCAGTATCTATTAAATCGCCTTGGTTTTCATATATTGCTAATTATTTTTCTACAAGGAATTTACCATCATACTTATCTCCTCGTGAAAAGAGAAAGGTAATTCAAACTAGTGCATCTTACTTGTGAATAAATAAAGAATTATACAAAATAGGACGTGAATTAGTTATTCGAAGATGTGTCAGAGAAGATGAAGTACTAGAGATATTGGAAGATTGTCATGATGAACCATGTGGAGGACATTTTTTTGATAAAATAACTGCCTATAATCTCTTAGGATAATATTGGCCTTCTCTTTATAAGGATGCAAAAGAATATGTTAAGAGATGTCATAGTTGTCAAAGAGTGGGGAAACTTGTTCCTTCCGATGAAATTCCTTTACAACCTTAGGTACTTATAGAACCTTTTGAGAAATGGGCTCTGGATTTTGTTGGTCCAATTAATCCACCATCAAGACAAAAAGGGTACATTTTTGTTTACACTGATTATTTTACAAAATGGGTAGAAGCTAAAACACTTCTTTTTGCTACTGAGAATGTTGTAGTTTCATTTCTTTTCAAGGATATTTTCACTCTTTTTTATGTCCCAAGGCAAATTATGATAGATCAAGGTACTCAATTTACATCCAAGTTGGTACAGAAGATAATGGAGGAATACAAAATTAAGCATCAAAATTCGACTCCATATCATCCACAAGAAAATGGACAAGTTGAATCCACCAATAAAGTATTTGATGCAATTATTAACAATATTGTGCATCTACATAGAAAAGATTGGGCAAAAAAGCTTCCAAAAGCTTTGTGGACATACTGTACTACATGGAGAAACACCACACGACATACTCCTTATGAACTTATTTATGGGAATCAAGTCCTATTTCCTATTGATTTCTAGATAAATAATTTCAAGACAACAATCAAATTGGGTCTTGATCTATTAGAAGCACAAAACCTAAGAATGGAAAAATTGAATGAACTTGATGAGATAAGACAAGATGCTATTCATTGGACCAATATAGTTCAACAAAAAAGATACATATGGCATTATATGTTTATCAAAGAGAGAAAATTCCAGCCTGGTGATTGGGAATTACTTTTTGACTCAAAGTTTAAATATCTTCAAGGAAAATTTCAAAGTCATTCGCTTGGGCCTTATGAGATTGAAACCATATTTGATAATGGTGTGATCAGAATCAGAACCATTGATGAAGAAAAAGTAACCTTTCTTGTAAATGGTCATCGATTACGAATTTATCATAAGCCATTGACAAGGGAGGATTTTATTAAACATCTCCAAGACAAAAATGATTTGAAGGTGGTTAGGACACATTCTCCTTCCTCTGCAACTTAAATCGCAGAAGCCTTTATTTTCTATGTAAAAATAAATAAATAAATAACATATATATATATATATATATATAAACCAACATTGTTGGCATGTTTATACAAAAATTTAGGATGAAAACTAAGAACCCTTGGTACCCTAGATTTTATTTTTAAACCATATTCTAATCCCATTTTATTGTTACCCATTTTTATTTTGAAAATAAGCAACTATGGAATTGATGAAAATCTGTAGTTTTAACAAAATTTTGCAGCTAACTTGACAGGATTCAATTAGGACAATTGAAGATCTTAGCACAAGAATAAATTGATCAGATTTGCAGCTAAAGGCATCCAAGAACAGCCTACAAAAGACCAATCAAATCATTAGAATCATGGATTTAAGGTATGTAAATATTAAATTAAATGATAAAGGTAAGAAACATTAGATTATGAAATATATAGATTGTTACCACCACTTAGAGTAATCATTACTCATTAATATGACTTCAGTCTTAACTAACAAATATCTTTGTATTGTCAATCGACTATAAGCCCATCATAATTCGAATTCACCGCTCCTCTTTGTTCATCATTTCTTTTCATGCATAGCTATTCCACTCCATTAACCTTATTTCATTGACAAATCAGCCCTCATTCATACTTTTTTTCACCTCAAATCCCAAGCTATTTTCACTCCATAACCCTATCAATTGAGGCAATTGTGGGTGAAAACTTTTCTAGCATGAGGATTATTGAGAGGGCACAACCAAATGGGAAGATATTTATGGAGGGTTATTCACAAGTCAAATAGATATTTCGGCAAGCACAATGCTTGGAGTTCATAGAAAAATTCTATGACCATGAAAAAGAAGTCACAAAGTCATTTTCCTAAGAATTTGATGGAGTTGAGGCAGAAATTGGAGATATGAATATAGTGTTGATAAAATCCTTTATAGCAGAGGTGATTGGACTGCCTAAGGTTGGCGAAAGATGGTTCAAAAATAGGAATATTAAAGAAAAGGAATGGAAAATATTTTTCAAAAATTCAGGTATAGACACTTCAGTATTTAAGAAAGGGATACCAGTTACAGCTCTGAAAAACAAATGGAGAAATTTATTGTTTATTATTCAAAAATTATTACTTGTGAAGGAATATTTGACAATATGTTTTTCTATCATGCATGTTTGATGATGCATTTCTTTGAAGGAAATTAAATTAATTTTCCCTATTTCTTACTCCATAGTTTAATGAAAATGGCTGGTAATACTTAGAGAAAGCAGTAGGGGAATTTTGAGGTCTAAAATGGGCCTCCTAAGAAAAATGTACAACCAAAATAAACTTTATAAGAAACAATATGATTCAAGATTATGATGTCAACCATGGGGGATGAGTCACCATTTTATAAGTAAAAGGGTAAGAGAATTAAAAAATAATAAAATAATAAACTATTTTTTCAACTCGTATTTTCAAATTATCTCCCAAATTATTTACTCAAATTTCGAGCAGGAGTACTCATTAGATGCAAAATTTAATTCCTCATCCAAGGAGTACCCATGACGCATACTTTTGATGGACTATGCTACACGAAAAATGAGAAATACATGAAAAAACATGATTGCAATCACGTTTTTCATGAATTTCTGATTTTTCGTGTAGCAGGATTCATCAAAAGTATGCAAGATGGATACTCCTTGGATGAAGAATTAAATTTTGCATCCAACGAGTAGTCCCGTTCAAAATTTGAGTAAAAAATTTGGGAGATAAGTTGAAAATACGAGTTGAAAAAGTAGTTTTTTCCCCTCTAAAATTTGATGATGTAATCAAATATTATTTTATTATTTCCACTATTATTTTATAATTTCCTTATGGGGGAACATTTTAGACCTCAAAATTCCCCTAATGATACAATCATCGATAATACCATATATTATCATGGCTTGATAAATTTTTTGATTGAATCCCACCTCAAAAGTTTAGGATATGATTGGGAAAGTTTCTTAGTTAGAAACCATTTCAAGGAGATAGAAAATAAACAACCTAGTTGCAAAATAAAGAAAAGTAGAAGAAGGTTATCTAAAAACCCTAATTATTACCTACCTCTGCAAGAAGAGAAACTATGAAAAGATGAAACTCCTCATGCTTATGTATTATAGAATCTAAAAAATAAAAATGTTAGAAGAAATAATTCCAATGATAAAGAAGAAAGTACATCTAAAAGGAAAACAAAGGAAACATAGCAATAAAACAGAGCAATAGAAGACAGAGAAATGGAAAATTCCTATTTCTAAGTTATCTTCTAAGACCTCATCCACTGTAAGGAGTGCAAGACTCAATAACACAATGAAGTACCATCTCAACAATTCACATAATTGATCAATCTGTAGAAAGAAGAAGAGCCAAGGGCTCCATTGTCAACAATTTTGTCACCAAATTCTAGTACAATAAGAAGAACACTTGAAATTTACCCATTCCAATAGGAAATATATGATTATATAGAATCGTTGGAGAATAAAGCTACAGGAAACACTATTGCATCGTCTTCCAACCAAGAAAATAAATTCATTCTGATATTCCACAAGAACTTCCAATTGTAAATACCCTCAAGCAAGATATTTATGAATTGGAGACATTAAACATGCACTTAAAACAAGAGCATGAAACATTGAAATTACATAATGAAATACAAATAACCAAGAATGAAAACATTCTTCTACATCTTGGTTTCTGTATGAAAAGAATAAGAAGTTGAAAGCAAAGAGAAAATCCCTTAAGAGAAAGTTCATAAGTCTAAAGTATAAAATTTTGATGAAGAAACCAAGGATGGAAGTCACCAAGAAGAAATCAACAAGGACAAATCTAGATGTTTGGGCTCAAGTACCTTAAGAGGTTCAGTAAAAAAAAGGGTTCACCAGTTTTGGAATTTTGAATTTTTAATGAGGACATGCAATGACCTCCATGTGGGGAAATTTTGAACCCCACAATTGCTTCTTTTTGACATGCTTTTGCACTCCATATCCTTCTTCCTAATCTTCATAATGTCATATTGGGCATAAAATTACAAGACTTATGATATGGCAAGTATACAATTGTATTTTGTTTCATAAAATGATAATGTTCTTTATTATTTAGTTTGATATTTACTTCAGCTACCGAATTGCAGTGATCCAGGAGTTAACAGTTTATTTTGCAACTAAGTTCATGGTTTGATAAGTTCCAAGTTTCTAGCTGGACAATGGAACACGTTTAGGTGGAAATTGATGAGCACAATGATTTCCTCCTATTCTTATGAGCCAGATCGATTAAAACAACATCCTAGAAACTTGGTCAAAGATGGAGTCAAACTCCGTATTCGATGACTCAAGCGAGAGAGAACTGGATTTTATTCCTCAATATTGCTACAATGATAGAAAATCATGAGAGAATCGTGCAATTTTATCTTTAAATAATTAATATCAGTTTCTATTGATAGGTATCATGTGTATAGCTCTAAACAATTAAATGCACAATGGATTTATAAATATGCCTCTCGGCAGGGATAAACACACACAAAATTTTATGTTATTGATACTCTATTTTATAATTGAAATTTTGTTTTCTCAACAAGTATTAAAATTTGTGGTTAAGTTACAGGTTGATAACATCATAGCGTTACCTTCTTCTTGTGAAGGGGCCCCTCGAGACAGTAAGGTATTTTTTTATTAATAGTTCATATTTTAGTTTATGTTTCTTGTAGATTTTATTAATAGTTTAATTGATTATTTGTGTTCTAACTTCTCTTAGATCTGAGTTTGAAATTGTTTTAGTAATAATTTTTATTTTAGAGATTTTAGATGCACATGGATAGAATGGATTTTAGCACTATAAAGAGATATATAGGACTCTCCTTTTTGTAGTTACTCTTCCTTTTTGAAGCCGATCCATTTAAAGTGTGAAGTGTGATTTCCCAACTGAGGTTTATATTTATGCAAGTGTGTTATTTTAGAGTGATTTCCATTTATGCAAGTGTGTTTTTTATATTAGAGCAAGAGTAATTTCCATTTATGCAAGTTTGTGTTTTAATAAGCGAGAGTGATTTTATTTAAAATAAAGTGAATGAGTGATTTTATTTCAAGCAAAGTGTGAGTGTGAAGTTTTCTTTCAAGAAGCGTATGATTATTATTTTTAGAGATAACCTATTTTTGTAAGGGTGACTAATTTACTCACATAGCTTTAAAGAAACATGTGCATTTCGATAACTCAAATTAACTTAGAAATTTTGTGAGTGACAAAGAATCCTAGCACATACAGTGCACATACATTTCATCAATTTACTAGCCCTGGTTGATAACTCATGTAAGTAATTTAACATAAATTAAATTACCATACAATCCTCCATTTGAATATTTTTCAACATATCTCTTAGTTATTTCTCTTGAGAAATTAATATGCCTCTTTAATTTTGTAGAATTTGTAGCCCTAGGTGAAAGGTAAGTTCTCCAATAAATGAAATATTGAATTCAGACTTCATCTCTTCAGCAAACCATTTTAGTCGATGATATTTATTGTTTTAAAACATAATATCATCCACATACACAACCACAATTATTAATTCATCTCCATCAGCCTTTATGTACATATTAATATCATCTCCTCCCTTGAAACCTTGTTTTTGAAGGTACTTGTCCAACCTATAGTACCATGCTTTTGGTGCTTGTGTAAGTCCATATAATGCCTTATTTAGCCTGCAAACATAGCTAGGATTATTTTATAATAAAAATCCTTTATTTTGTTCCATATATACCTCTCCCTCAAGTTATTTGTTTAGAAAAGCATACTTTATGTCAATTTGGTATAATTTGAAATCATTATAAAAATAAGAAGGCCAAAAACATCATGATTTCCTCCATTCTCGCAACTGGTGAATTTTTTTCATAGTCAAGACCTTATACTTACGAGTAACCCTTGCACAATAGTCTGGCTTTGTTTCTAAAATTTTTACCATGTCCATTCATCTTGTTTTTGAATACCCATTTTGTGCCAATGACATTATTACCAACTAGTCTTGGTGTCAGTTCCTAAGTCTTGTTCTTTTCAATTGGGTATAACTCCTCATTCATAAAATTTATCCATTTTTTGTCTTTACTTGCTTCATCAAAGTTATTTGGTTCAATTTTTGATAACATAGTAATATGAATTTGGTATAATTCTTTGTAATTTTCCTCCTTTTTACTCCTTCACTTTTAACTCCAATAATTTGAATTTCAGGATGATTCTTGTGTGTATGTCTTGAAGGGCCTTTTGAATGAGTCTCTGTATTTTCTATTTATTCATTTTGTACTTCATTTTCTTTACTGCCATGATGGCGATGATTTGGAGGATTGATAAAAAATTTCTCTTGTTCTTATCAAGCAACTCTTCATCAAACTTTACCTCTATGCATTCCACAATATTATGTAGTCTTTTATTATAGAATTTTTATCCCTTAATTTTTGATGAATATCTCAAAAATATTCCCTCATCTGATCAAGCATCAAGCTTTCCTAGCTTTTCACCATTATTTTTTATATAGAATTTACTCCTGAATACTTTAAAATGTTTGATTGAAGTTGGATTACCATGCCAAAGTTCATAAGGTGTCTTATCATAGTTCGGTCTAAGATGTACCTTATTGAGAATATGTATTGTTGTATGTACCTCTTCTTCCCAATAGGTTTGAGGAATGTTTCTTTCTTGCATCATGGCTCTAGCCATTTGTTGAACAAATTTTCTTTGTCTCTCTACAACTCCATTCTATTGAGGTGTGTCTACAATAGTATATTATTATTTTATGCCTAAGTTCATCACACAATTATTCAAACTCATCTGAAGTAAATTCACCTCCTTTGTATGACCTTATGCACTTGATCTTGAACCCCATTTTATTTTCTAGCAGTTCCTTAAATATTTTAAACTTATCAAATGATTTTAACTTGTTTCTAAGGAATTAAACCCATTTCAATATAGAATAGTCATCAATTATCAACATAAAATATATTTCTCCCGCCATTGATTTTTTCCTAGGAGGTCCACACAAATCCATATGAAGTAGCTGCAAAGGATTACTACTTGATAATTTATATTTGACTTTGAATGATTTCCATGTTTGCTTTCCCATTTGAGATGAATTTCAAGTAGTGTTTTAAGGCTTCTTTATTGTTGGTAGATCTTTGACCACTTTCTTCTTACTAAGATTGATGATGTGATCAAAATTTAGATTCCCTAATCTCCTATGCCATAGCCAAGGTTCATCTTGTTTGGTGATGTAGCATTCTTCATTCTCTTCATTCAAAATTTATACATTACTCTTTGTTCGAACTCCTATAGCTAGAATACTCTTAGTAGTTGTTGACCTGATTCATAATCCTGAGCTCTAAAGAGAACATCACACTCACACATCTGACTTACACTCAACAAATTATGTTTTAGACCATCTACAAACAATACATCCTGAGTCTTTCCTCTTCCTTTTTTAGACTAATTGTGCCCTTTCCCCTAATCATTAATGCTTCAACATTGCCAAATGTGACATTTCCATTTTTATTTTCATCCAAGGATACAAACTTGCATTTATCTCCTATCATATGTCTAGAGTAGCCATTGTCCACGTACAATTTACTATTTTTATCTTGATCATATAGAACTAGGTCACACTTATCAAACTTATTTTCTTCCTTCTTCTTTCTCCACTACATGCATTCATTTGTTGTACAATTGTTCTGATATGGTAATATATTGTCCTTAATCTAACATCCATATCACTTGTGGCAAAATTTATGAAAATAGAAGAATTAGTGATATCAAAGAGAAGAGAAAATGCATTTTTTCTAGATTCATGTTTGTTTTCATATATGTAAATCTATTGTTAGCCTCACTTATTTTAGAATACCTTATATAATTTCTTCTAACATAAGTTCTACAATCTATGGATTTATTTCCAATTTTTTTACAGCAGTAACAATATTCATAGAAAAAACTTCCATACCTGGTAGTGGATCACATTTGATGATATAACAATATTTACATTTGATAATCCAGTCTCCTAAAGAAGTATGGTTTATGATAGTTTGTTGTTTGATTGTCCATTCCTTTTGTCCTTTTCACTTTTCTGGTAGTGCTTCTTCTTTTTTTGTTCATTTGATGTTTTAGTGTTTCTCAAATGTTTGTTCTCATCTTGATGTGAACTATCATTGTCTCCCTTGAAATCTTTTACAAAATTAATTGTCTTTTTGTCCTCTACCATGGATTCACTGGATTCTCCTTCATAGCCTAACCCATCCTTTATGAGTGGATACCTCTCATAATTTAACATCACATCCATTTTTTAAGATCCTTTTATATGTTGAATATTCATGTTTAAATCAGTGTGTGTTTTCAATCCTCTTTTTCAGAATTACCACATCTTCTTCCAATATTTCACTTTCCTGAATTTTTTCTTTATTTGTTGCATCAAATTGTCTTCCACCTTCTTTAATTCTTCAAGTTAAACTTTCAACTTGATAATTTCTTCTAAATTTGATTCTTCTTTTACATATTTCAACAAAAAAAAAAAAAATTCTGTTCTTTTGTTTAAGCCTGTCTATTTCACCTAGGGCACTGATCAACTTCCCCTTAAGATATACTTGACCTTGCTCTTATTATTCATATTCCTCACAATATTTTTCAAGTTCTTATAAGGCCATATAAATGAATTCACTAGTTCCATATTCACTAGAGGATTCGCTAGAACTCTAAGATACACTGCTATCTTCTTGAGAATACAATATTTTTCTTTTAAACTTTTTGTCTTTCTACATTTTAGTAGAGATGGTCTTTTATTTCCCTCTAATTTGATTTGATTATTTATTACAAGGACATTTGGAGGCATAATTCCCCACTCTTCCACAAGTGAAACACTTAAATGGAAATTTTCCTTTGTATTTACATGTACCTTTCTTCAACCTTCTAATAATTTTTGCTTCTTCTTCATAAGAACCTGAACATGAACATTCCTTATCTTCTACAGACTTGTCTACCTTGAAAGCTACATCTCTGGTGACTGAATTTCCTTTTGGAATTCTCATCTCAAATTATTTCAAGGAACCAATAAGTTCATCCATGTTAAAATTCTCAAAGTTTTTTGTTTCTTCTATTGTTTAAACCTTAGGATTGAACTTATAAGGTAATTACCTCAATATTTTTTGAACTATTACACTTTATTTGATTGTTTCTCCTAGACCCATCATGACATTAACAAATTCATCAAATATTAAAAATAACTTAGCAATAGCTTCATCTTCATTCATTTTTAAAGTCTCAAACTGCATTCTATATACTTGTAATTTGGCCATCTTTACCTTTTTATCTCCTCCATGAACATTTTCTAGTTTAACCCAAATTTATTTAGCTTTCTGGAAATGCATTACTTTAATAAATCCAAACTCATTTAATCCACTAATAAGTGAATTCAAGATATTGCATTAGTTGTAAATTATATTTTTTCATCTTTGTAACTAGTCATTTCCTTTGGTTCTTCATACCCTACCATTACATCATCCCAAAATTCTACTCCAAGGGACATTAAATATGTCTTTATTCTCACTTTCCAAAGGGCATGTTTACTAGTAAAAAAGGGGGCTTTATTTATTGAGAACCCTTCCTTGCTAGCCATTATATTGACTTAGGACCTCCTTCCAGTTGCTATAATGATACTAAAGGAACTTGGTTGTGATACCAATTGATATATATGCTCGAAAATTGTTGAGAGGGGGGCGTGAATTAGTAATTTTAAACTTCAAGTTTTTCTCATCTTAAATGTATTATTATGAAACTAATGAATTATGTATATTCTCAATTATTAATGCAGGATTAATTTTGTAATTATTAGAGAGAGACATTTGTATATATACTTATTCAGAATTCAAGAAAATTCACACAACATTCAAGAAACAACACATGAAGACACTAGATATAAGTGGAAACCCATAAGGGAGAAAAACACAAATGTTTTGCTAAAAGTTATGTGAAGGCAAGCTCCTACTTCCCAACATCATATTTTTGTAGCCTCCTACCTTAAGGAATCAAATTCCACAATTTTTTTTGAAGGCTACAACCCACAAGAGGCTCCTACCTCAACAGGCTACAACCTATTCTTTATCAAGTTAAAACTTGAAAGGATACCACAATCTCCCAATAACTTGAATACAAGATCAAGTGTTTTAGTTACCTGATATTAATTTCTGCTCTCAAGTCTGGTGTTCATATTCTCTTCTTCTCTTCTTTAATTTCGTTCCTCTTCTGTTGTTGTTCAAGAACCCCCTCATACAAACAACTTAGCAACAAAATGTTCCTTTCTCATTTAACAATGTATCTTTTATAAGAATATATTATTGATTGTTTGTATTCTATGCATGAATATGAAATTAGTTGTCTCTTTGTCTTCTAAATTTGTTCACAATATACCTCTTCATTTTCAAATTTGAAAATATGAAAATCAAATATTTGTAAAGAAAAATAGATTTGAAATAATATAGCTCAACAATGACGATTACAAGAGAAAAATCAAATTTTTATTAGTTACATCTTCCAAACCTGTACCGTACATTTTTCTATTTAATGAAAGCATATATTTTCCATCTTGCATCTCAATATATCATGTTCCATTTTTACAACAAGAGAAACAATCAACACATTTATTAACAATGATCGTCCTTCACATTAATTATCATAGCCTTTTCATATCACATCACTTTCATCCTTTACATTCCAAGCAATATTTCAAAATAAATTAATCTTAACACAATAAAAAACAATCATTAGATTAATGACCTTACATGATTATTTGAAATCAATGCCAACATTATCAACAAGGGGTTGACTGTAAGATCTGCAGGAGTGTTTAAACCATTGAAGACCACTTTGCAATGTATGATCGTGCGTACCTTTGCAATGGTATATATGGAGTGGCATGTAGTGTGATTGTTTGAGTTACATATTGGATGCTCTTGAAAAATATCATAGTGCATTATGATTGGTGTGTAAGTCACACTTATTCATCATTGTAGCTAAGATAGAAGTAAGGGTGTAGAGACAAGTAGCCAATGTGCATGGGTGTCCAACCTTACCTATAATAGATTGTGTTTGGGAATGCGACTGAAAACGTGGAGTGATTGAAGGAAAAATGGATTGCCATGCCTGTAGCGTTTGACAGAGTATAAAATGTTTTTGGTGGTTGAGTATTGGTTGTTTGCTAATCATGTTTATTACAAGAAATAATAACCATAGAATTGTTGTATATGTGTACCCTGTATTATGAGTAAACTACGTAAAGTTGAGTGTAGAGTATGTGTTGGTGATATTTCGATATTTTAGTGAGGTGTTCATGTTTGTACGACTATGTTATGTTGAGATGTTTGAGAGCCAGATTTGGTGAGCTACTAAGGCCCGTGGAAGACGTTTTATGAGTGTGATGAATAATACTAAAGAATTAAAGTAAAATGTTGTTGGTTAAGTGTGTTTCCAGGGGTCACAATGTTGATGTAGCCTTTATGTAATCACTATGCATGTATAAATGAGTGTAACTTGTGATGTCTTTGGTTGAGGATGATATCTCATAGTTATATGGTTGACTTTATTGCTTTGATTTATTTGTAGTGTTATGGTTGATACCTTGCCTTGTATGTTGAATAAATTTTGTAATAAGGCTAGGGAAGAATATAATTTTAAGTGTTTTTTATTGGTGGTATGAACAAATTATGATTACTGAGGGAAGAGTCCAAATTTATGGGGTAGAGTATTGATTATTTTTTAGTAGTGTGATGTTGCATGTGGTGGCTTAATGATTATATTGGTATGACGTAGCATCTCTGCATTGCTATGTGCATTTTATAGTCATAGTATAGGTACATTGAATATTTATGTCATGCAAAGTTCAGTAGAGGTTGAGTCAAAGTCTTGAGTCGGATTTTGTACACAATTGTCACCCTTGCTGTAAAATAATGGGATTTGAGCAGACTTTAGAAAACATCAGAAACACCTTTAATGACTTCGAAATAAGTTAGTACTATAAAAAATTTGAGAAATAACTTGCAATTTGTGTTTGTGGCTACAATGCTTCCTCGGATCAAAGAGTAAACCCAAACAACAAACCATTTTCAAAGGAGGTACATGATATCATATATTTGGAGAAAATAAGGGATTTCTAAGAGGAGAGGGAGGTAGGGAATTGTCTCTTTGAACTTGTATCTGATTTGAAGAACCTAAATATGACCACAAAAACATTCCTTAATCTGGAGAAGCTGGATTCATACCTTTCTAAAGTGATCCAATCATATTTGAGGGTCCTAAATTGGGCACTGAAACCAATAATGCTTGATTTAATTGAAACAATATTCTTGGATTACCCTTGTGAAGGAGTCAAAATTATAGTAGCCTCCTATATTAGTGATATTATTAAATAGCTTCACCTATGCTTCCCTATAATGATGAAATTATGAGAAAAAAATTCTTACTAATAGAAGAGAATATTAAGGATCTATGTAACATCTTGGGTCTTACCATTGTGAATAGACTCAAGATGTTAGAAATAATGGTTGTGTTAGAAACAATGGAAACCATGAAAATACTGAGAGGGGGGATGAATCAGTAGTGTGGCCAAATTATACATTTTTTCACAAATAATAATTTTTAACGACTTTAGAAACTATTCATGGATTAACAACACAACACAATCATGTAAATATAACATCATAAAAAGATGAGCAACATATACACCATACACCAATATTTAATTTATTACAAGCTTCAACTTTATTACATCAATGCCCCACAAGCTGCTACTTGTAGGTTTATTAGTTACTACTGAAAGTAAATCCTATCCCTCCTCATTTATTAGCTACCACTGAAAGGGACTGCTACCCTTGCTTGTATATCAATCTTTGTTTAAAGGGACTCTTTCCCCTACTTGTTTATTATCGCCCACTAGAAGGAGCTACTACCCCTGATCTGCAAGCTACCATGTGTTAGCCTTGTTGATACATCTTTCATCCATTTTCAAAATAGAACCAATAAGCCACTTATTTCACAATCAAATAAATCTTTCTCACTTCTACTTCTCACCAAATCCACCTTACAAACACCTTCAACAATATTTTATTACTGATAAAATCACCTTCAACAATCTTTGATTACTGAAAAAATCATGCAACAACAACACCAATGCACTTCTTTGCATCTTTAAACACACCTTTATGATACCAAGATTCACCTCTAATACAAATTTGATGCATACCACCATTATGCATCATGTTTCACCAAAAAATCTTACCCACATAGTCACTCATTCACCACACAAGTTTGTTACTCGAAATCTTCCTTTAAAAATTCATGACTAAAATTTTTGGATTGATCTTTAGTTAACTTGTTTTCTAATCTTCTGCATGGATTTATTTATTTTTTGCCTTTTAATTGTTAAATTTAGTCCTTTAATTCTACTTTTAAATTATCAATCTCTGATCTACAGTTTTGGGCTCAGTTTCTAAGTTAAACTTTCAATTTTAGAAATTATGGCATTTTATACAATTTGGTTGCAATTTTTCTAATTCTATCAAATATTCAAATTTGTCACAACTCCCAAATCTACCTCTTAACTAGTGCCAACTCATTCATGAAATTAGTGCTTTTCCATCCATGCATTTTACATTTGTTTGTTATGTTTGGCTTTAACTGCCAAACTCCAAGATCTATTGTCTCAACTGTCCATGTGAATATATTGCCTATTTTCTTATTCCAAAATAATTTCCAGCTAATCCATGCATGTGCCCAAGGCACTTTACTATATTAGGCTCAAAGCCTTTTTAATATGTCTCGGCCAAAATTGGTTTCCAAATAAAACTCTCAGTCCTTTTTAATTTTATTATAAAACACTACTAATCCCACTGAATTTACCTTAGCTCATTTTGTGTTGGCACCTTCCTGCTTTCCTGTCATAGGACTTGGTCTTGCAACCAATCTCTAGGCCTTTCAGGTGCTTAGCCTATTTAATTTCTTTATGGGACAAAATCATTTGTTAATGGATTCATGCCATTGGTTTAATTTCTACTTGAAACAACCATGGCATGTCGCGAAGGCTAGAGCTCCCAAGCCCAATGCTTTTTATTTTTCCTCTTTGTCATTCTGTTGTGCCCTTGGTCTATTCTATGCCAAATGACCAAATGTTAGGGCTTATGCTAGAGCTCTCTCTATCGTGACAAATTATCTCTACACCCTCTTTATTACCCACCAAGGTCTACCTGTCGGGTTGACATGTCCTGTGGGGATTTCCCGACACCTTTTTAATTGGTTGTCATTGTTCTGTTTTCTTTCCTTTATGTCCTAGTACCCGCTACTTGTCGCTTTCACTTTGTGCACCATAATAAACTCATTAGGCTCTTCCTTATAGGATGAGCTGTCCTGTGGGGTCATCCATCTGAACTAGGGGTGAATGAAAAATCTCTTCAATTTTACTCATCTCCTTGTCATCCTGATGGCCAGTCATCCTGCTAATTCTCTATTGTGTTATGCCAAAACCTTTTTAGCTCTTGTTAGCAAGATTACATCATGCTGGCATTAGACCTACCACATGTCCTCCTATGAGTGGTGACATGTGTCACTCAAATATGGGTCATTCAGCTACCCAAAGCACCAAATTTATCTTCCATGTGTCATGCTATGACATCATCATTCTTCATCATCTAGGATAATTGAATGTTGCTACCTATCTTGTCAGAGAGGAGAAAGGAAGGGTCCTGGAGGCCTTTATTTTTTGACAAATTCCTTTTTTAATTAGAAAACCATTGGGTTCAAGAAACCGATCTCGACACCACTCCTGTGTAGTTTTTGATTCTTAAAGGAGAGGTCTCGGGTGAACCTTCGTTGTTGATCTATGTGATTGGCACTCCGGGAAACCACCTCCTGTGACCACTAGGCCTATCTAAAGGGTTGTCTCAAGTGTTTTCGAAAAGGTGCCACGTGGCATGGTGCTTTTCCAGTTAGCACTATACTGTACTGAAACTCTATTAAACCTCCAAGCTAGCCCTCAGTAGGTTAAGTTATCAGAGTGAGGGCCTCTGACCATCACATATTGGGTAGTTCTTTGATGTCGTGTCCCAGATCCAATCTCCTGGTGCATTGGATTTGGGTGCCCTTTTCAGACCTCCGGGGTGCACCCATCAGGCTACCTCCGCTAGGATGGCATCACCCGCTGGCTTCATCCCACTTTTTTTATCCTAACGCTTAAATTTTGCACCACATTTAACTCAAGGTAACCCGCTGGGTTATTACCGTTTATGGGTTTAATTCACGACCAATGAAAAATTTTCATGCTTTTATCCACGTCTGCACATATTTTCACATAGAGGGTCCTCCAACCTTGTCATCAGGTTTGGAACTTGTGCCAACCTTGGCTATGTGGCAATGCTCATCCAACCACCTCTAACTATGCTACCCTTGATTTTGGGTCACAAAAATTTGACTAGCTCTATCTCTCAATCCAAGAGGCCATTTTCAAACTTTTGAATACCAATGGAAATCTCTTTCAGATCTCTATCCATATGAGTGGGTTTCACCTACATCTGAGATGATTCACCTTCCAAGAAATTTATCCAAAGTCTTTGCACCATTACTGCTACCATGCTTATCTTCTTGTGACTTACCATTTTCCATGCTTTTCCTTTTCCAACAATATTTTCCATGGCCTTTGACTTTTCCAACAATGTTTTCCTTTGCCATCATTGACAACATATTTACCAATGTAGTTTCCTTTTCCAATATTTTCCATTTCCTTTACGTTTTCCTTTTCCATCAATGACAACATATTTCCAACATGTTAGAGTCATGGGTAACCATGATGACCTTTGAAAGATGGTGCAGTTTAGGTTGTTGGCCATTTGGAGGAAGGAAAATTTTCTATCACTGATTGCTTACAATAGCGAAAAGGTTGGTTAAGAAAAAATTAAAATTTTTCAGGAGGAAGCTGACCAAGGGAACTAGGGAGGATGCAAAATGATGGAGAAGAAAAAGGTGATGAGGCTCAAACATGCAACAAAAATGAATTGATGAGGAAATTTCTTTGTTTCATCTACAAGGGAGATTGTGGGCCTAACCACTCTTGTTTAAGTGACACAGATAAGGTGGAAAAGTTTGATCAAGAGGAGATTCCTTCTGATTTCCTGGATGAGGATTATCCTTTTATAGTTTATTTCATGGTTTCTTATGAGGAGAAAAAGCAGTCATGTGGAGTTCGGGACAACATTCCAGATATTCATTTCTATTCAAAGTATGGGTATGATGAGAAATAAATTTTTCCCATGAGTCAAGAAGTTTGGGGAGGAGACATCTAGGGAGGTGATTCATTGGTGATGATTCAACATGAGAAACATATGGTGGGACGTGGGTCAGATCACGAGGATGATATGCATAGTGTGCATGATTTCCCATTTCTAGAAAGTCACCTAGTGGCTCATATTGAGCCCATGATGGAGGAGGATGAGGAGCCTTCCTTTGGGCCAACCATTGGAAAGGAGAATACAGATGCATAAACAACCAATAGGGTTGCATTACTTTCAGACACTTGTCATCAGGAAGTGTTGGAACCCGACAGGGTAATTTGGTAGGAGTATGATAGGTTAGACGAGCGTCGAGTTTCTTGTCAAAAGAGGCAGGATATTTTGTAGATGGTGGCGCATCCATATTTAGGTCGACACATTGATGAGGTGTATATAGATGCAATGTAAGCTAGAAAAGCTATGGAATTTTTAGGCATCAACCCTCTCCAGGACTACATAGAAAGGGCTTGTAGCATGACTTGAACACTTTTCCCCATTATAGAGAGAGGGGCATGATTTCCTAGATGGATCTTATTGATTTCCCAAATAGAGAAACATAAGTTAAACATGGACCAATGAAAACATATAATAATTTTCCACAAGCGAGAGTTCATGCATTCGATCCTTCCCATGGGATGGATTAGAAAGAGATCATGAGTTGGTCTATTGGTGGAACAACATATATGGCCAGAGACATAGCACAATCAGAAACCTTGGACATGGGTGATGATTAGCCATGGTGGTATTGGGATCCAAGTGGATTTATTGATGGCAGGTTGAGTCGGAGATGGGTTTGGGATCCAGG